>OMLF01048271.1:39067-56254 GCA_900302615.1 Holocentrus rufus | reverse complement strand
GTCTGCATGTTGGGGTATGGTAGGAGCCAGCTTGGATAAAAAAAAACCAAATATCAAGAGTGGCTCTACAAAATCAGCCTTGGTAACATAGTGAGCTTGAGTCAATGTTGATGCAACATTCCATTAAATTAAAATCCATTAATAGGCTGTCTGTTAATAACTAATGACAGTGAAAGGAACTTATTGGGTATCCCTGTCTTTGTTGCATGTGGAGTTTGCATATGGCACTCTTTTGCCTTTTTGCCGCTGTATGTTTCCTGCCCATGAACTGCATATGAAAATTACAGCTAAATGTGGTACAATGGTGTTGCACATGGTCCCTTATAAATAAATAATAAACTAACATGGCCCAAGCTAGCTTAATTGCTCTTGTCAACTTTAGTGGGAAACCATCTCTAAAGCATGAGTTGTACTTGTCTTGCCATTTCAACTTAATAGATGCTTTACTATTAATGATTTGATCAAGTTTCATTCTTGTCAATATGATGAGAGCACAGTTAAGTGTAATTATGTCCTTGTAAAGAAAAGGTAATGGGAGCCAGTTCCACATTCATGACCAATTAGTGGATGTAGAGTGATTTAGTTTGAATATTAGTGGAACTGTGTTTTAAGGAAGAGAGACTGAATAATCTATTCTTTATTTTATTATTAGAGAGAAACACACTGCTATTGTTGTTTATGAACTCGACTTCAGTATGGAGCACATTAATGTACTTTACTCTAGTCCTTAAACGCCCCTCTTTGAGAGGTTTATGTACTTCAGTTTATTTCTATAGCCATTACTATATGAGTGGTTTGTTGTACTTACAAAGTCAGAAGCCCAGGATATTCAGGATCAAGCAGCAAAGAGACTGTTTACTTTGCTCTTGAGCCTTTTAAACTCTCATTAGTGCTATTCTTTTTTATGGGAGTAGTCAGGATAAAGATCCCAAATTCTGTTCTCTGGTGTTCTTTTCCCAGGCTACGCATGATATATGATTGTTTTTCTTACCACCACGGTTGGAAAAAAACAGTGTGGAAATACTTACAAAACCCAGAACATAATTGTCAGCAATTTGCCATTGCAAGATAGCCGCTGTCCCATCACTTCCAGGCCAAACAAACTCCAGCACAGCTGAAGAAATGCTGTTTAAACCGAACAATTACCCCACCGTCCCAAGATAAGCTTAATTAGCCCTTCATGTATTGTAGAAAATCAATATGACTGTTACAGCTTAAACAGGCCTCCTAGACAGTCAATGTGACTGTTACAGTGTGGTTGACAGTTGTTGTCATTACATAATATTCAAAACTTTAATTTGAAACAATTAAGTTGATGAGTTCAGCATTTCATAGGAATTATGTATTGCTCAGTTGTAACTGAGTGCAATATGCTGCTAGAGAGGCACGCTGCCTCTGGAAATGCTATGCTGCCATGCTGGAAATGCTCAGGATCAATTTAATTAGTTGTCATGGCCACAATTCCACCAAGATTACAGCGATTCTGCATGTTTACATCCAGTGTGGAAGCACATTTCATTCCGTGCTAAATTAACAGCCATTAAAAAAAAAAAAAAAAAAGTTTCTTGTGGAGCCTAAATTGCAATCAGAAGGTTTTCCAGAGAGCACAAATACATGAATTATTTGTATGTGTGTCAACTGCGTCTGAATGGGGTTCAGCTTAGACTTGGCTAATAAACTTATGCCAATATGATTGTGTTGTGTGTTTCAGTGTCACTAAAAGCAAAACGGAAGTCATAAAGCAACATGGAAAGAGAGGCTGCAAAATAAAGCAGAAAATAATGGGATATTGTATAGGTTGATAGTAGCTGAATGGATTAAGTAGTGAGAGTACTTTTCGGGATCAAACTGTTGCCTCCTTATAACAACATGTCACAGCAGTCCCATCTATAAAGATTCCTCAGAAATGCCATAGCAACAGCATAAAAGATGGACCCCTGCTGTCACACTCACACGCAGGGGGTCTCTTGACAGAGGTGGCAGCATTTAGTCAGCTCAAAGAGGATGTGACACACTAATCCCTCCTGGCCCGCAACATCTGCTTAATACTGACCCATGTCTCACCGCACTGGCAGCAGCCCCTGCCATAACATCTGTTTAAAGGTGACCCTGACCCCTGTGTGGTACCTCGGTGTAGAACCGTACCTTACTCTCGACATAGATCATTACCTCCGGCCAAAACAAGGGGGTGGTGTGTGGATTGAGACGCATCTGGAGTCAAAGCTCAGTGAAAAACATCTGGTTGACAGTGACCTGCTCCCCCCCTCCTCCCCTCTCCCTATATAAACATCAACTTTTTCTGACCGTTCCCATTGTTACAACTGAGAGTGTCCTCCTACCGGGCCTAGATGCATGGTGAAATAACTGCTCTGATGAAATGAGTTTCGGGACTTGTATACCAGCTTGAAAAATACCTTGTTTTGTCTTCTTCACAGCTTGAGGGCTTGGCATTTCGATGTGAATTGTAAGATTTGGTTTCAAAGATCAAATTTTGTGTCGTCAAATTGTTATCCACAACTGGCCTGAAAGTGGGTTTTTATATCTCCTCTAGCTATTTTATTTAAATATTTACTTTTTTCTCCCCTGTCTCTTTGCAATTGCATATGCATTGTTGTTAGATTTCGTCTAGACTGTGTTGAAATCTGTTGACAATGCAACGCCTGAACACTCCCATATATCTGGTTTTGAAGATTTGATAGCAAGGTAGGCAAAATTTGACTTTTATTCGCCCAGACCTGTCACTTAATGCACCCTGGCATCATAGGATGATAAAAGTTGCACTGAAACGACAAAGGTAACCTAGTTTGAGATTCTTCAGATTAAGATTGGATTAAAAGAGATAAGGATGTGAGGGGGGGTGGTTTAGAGAAAAGAAATCTTGAAAGCTTGCGCAGGATCTTCAGTTCTCACACAGCAAGGTAAAGTCATCCTTCTATCACAGATCAAGGTTGTGCTGATAGACTGGATTTCAGGCTTTTGGTGTAATGTTGAGGTTATTCTGCGCTGACCTTGAGGTGACGTTTATGTGCTCTGCTTGGAAATGCCCGCGCTTGCACTTGGATTGAGGAAGAGCTGCGAAGCTCGGTCATCTGTTCATTACCTTTAGTTGCGTTGTCAGAGATCGGTTGTATTGCATGTAGGAAGCCAGATTTTAGGCTCTGTCCACACAAACTGCATCTTTTTTTTTCCTTTTTTCCCCTCCGTTTTGGCCTTGAAGCTGGCGTTTTGCGCCCATGAAAACAGGGCTCAAAAACGCTCTCCAAGGTGTGTAAATCTGAGCACAGCGGTGTGATGTTGCAGTGTGGACAGGGACAACAGAGCTTAACAGAGCTGACGTGGGATTGTCATGTGATCTAGGTCACAGCCTAATGTCGAGCATGCACTGGCCACGCACGTAAACCTGCGCGTGCTTGATAAGGGACTTAAAGCATTTTGGGGCATTTCAGTGTGGACAGCAGGCTTTTGGAAAATGGTCTGGAAAGGCTATGAAAACACTGGTGTGGTGTTTTGTGGATGCAACACCAAAACCGTGTTTTCAAATTTACCTGGCTTCGTTTTGACATGCCCCCAGTTCACCTGAACATGCCACTGATGATGACATGGTGATATTTTTGAGCGGGACTATGCACAGTAGGGATCTGAGGGAAATGACTTCCAAATATGGAGGGACTGCCATTAGGTGTTAGTTTCTTAATATTGGAAAAAAGAAAGTCAGACATTGTGTGAACAGCTCGAAGAGTAAAATTATTGCAGAGAGTGATTATCCAAGTGAGCGAGGCAATAAAGGCGCTAAAGTGTGATCGGGGCTTGTTTATGGCATAAAAATACACCGAAAAGAAAAACATGCAGAAACTGCAAAATGGAATCACACTGCTGTTGTAAATATGTTTAAAGTAAGGAGGTGAGAGGTTAATGATGAGAGGCTCCATTCCTCCGTATTTTTCCGATATCCTTGCTTAGATGGTTGATGCTGCAGCTATGAAGGGTGGAAAGGTTACTGAACCGATGATGGTTTTTGAGTCTAACTAATTCTGAATCAGTGAATCCAGTATTTCTGTGTCGGTCAGGGTGGAAGGTAAGGCTCTGTGGGCATAATGAAAACAGTTGGATGAAAATCTCTCTCAAGACCTGAATAATCAGAAAGCTCTTGTACATTTGGCCAGTGAGTGGCAAAAGTAGAGAGGTCTGGTTGCACTGGGAAACTCCCAGGTGAGTGTGTGTGTGCAGCTCAACACCAAGCAGGACTTGCTTCAGATTTCGACCATTAAGAAACGGCCTTGCTTGAGTGGGAGTGATTAATGGTAACACTTCATTAATGAAGCAGTTTGTCAGAATCTGTTCTGATATAAATTGAAAAAATATAGCACATATGGACGGCTATTCAGAATGTGATGTTTATCCTGCTCATACCATAAAAACAAAAAACCAAAAACAAAAGCGAGAAACGATGAAAGAGACAGATTGCTGCTATACTTGCATCGCTTACATAACACAAGCTGTGAGATTTGATCGTCCTGTGTGTGTGTGTGTGTGTACATGCATGTGTGAGTGTGTTTGTATGTGTGTGCATGTGCATGGAAAGGGAAACAGAATTAGATAATAAATAATTTGTTAAAAAAAAAAAAAAAAAAAACTTGCTCACTGGAGATTGTAATCTGTTCACTAATGAATTATGATAACTCTGTAGCTATGAAATGAGGCATGTCCAAGCACAGACTCACACAAACACTCAGAGAGAGAGAGAGAGAGAGACACACACACACGAACACACACACACACACACCTTAACTCCCACAAAACTGTCTGATTCAACAATGTGCTTTCTCATCACTTGGAGCTATGCCCTTCTAAAACACCCCGCAGTCTGGAGTGGACAAACCTGGGGGCTTTTATATCCTCCATTAGTTGTGCTGCAGATATAAATTAGCTGTATTACTCGAACCACAGCCCCATCCAGCCCAAGGCCTGCTAATGCGTCGCACTCCTCCATAAACTTCACGTCGCTCCATGATATACTCCTACACTGGCAGCTCTCACACAATGAGCTCCATAAGAATTTGGACAGTCACACAGTGATGTTTTGGCTCCATACTGTTATTACTTTAGATGTGAAATGACACAGCTGCTATGAGGTTTAAGTGCAGACTGTCAGCAGCTTTAATGGGTATTTTCAGCCACATCAAACCCAAGTCAAGAAATTCGAACCACATTTAACCCATCCCTCCAATACAAACACATTCATGCACACACACACATGCATGCATCAGTGCACCGAATATCAGTCACATCATGACATTCTGTAAAGTTGCCGTCATGCTAGTCAAAAATTATTTAAATGTAATGACTTTAAATGAATCTGCAAGCCCGCGAGCATCAACAGACTCTTTCTATCCTGGTGCCAGGTTCTCTTTGCAGCCTTGTGTATCAGTGGATTCATGTGACTGCATGTGGCTGCAGGTTACTCTCACAGGCAGGAACAGGAGAGTGACTCAGAGCTGGACTGATAACTAGACTCCTGTTTTCTTGTTATTATTTACAGGAAAAAAATCCACCCTAAGCCAGTTTATCACACTTAAAAAAAAACAGCAACTGGCATTGTACATTGTTTTTTTTTTCTTTTTTTTTGCATTATTTTGTTCTTTAGTATATACAGTGGAGTGTGATAACAGAACATTTTTCAGCTATCTAGAATATTAACTGTGAATGTCAGGTTTTGGTGCGTGGACATGCACAAAGTCAGGCGCACACGAGGTGAGGGACTTCAACTGCCTCTGTGTTTTATTTTATTTTATCTTTACCAAAAAATGAAAAATGCCTACTTTATTGAATGCAGTGCTTATTCATTCAAGTCACCTTGTCACATTAAAATGAAGAGACCGTGCGCTAAGCTGTTTATTTAATATGGCTTAGAATAACAATAACTAATTGATTCTTACGTCTCACTGAGCTCGAGACAAAAAAACAATGCAGAAAACCAGAAAATCCTCAAACTCAGAATCCGAACTGTCAGCGGGTTCGCTCACGCAAAAGATGACAAAGACGGCAGTTTGCGTTTAATTTGTTTTTCTGAGGTGAAAATCTAGTTGACAAATGTTCCAGCAGTCAGGCTTTCATCAGTGTGGATACACAAGACCAAAGCACACTACATACTAATACTAAACAGTGCCTACAGTTTGCTAATCTCCATAGTATGCTGTTTTGGCAATTAGTATGATAGAAATTGGACATGCTACACCGCTTTTTTTTACTAACTGGAAATGATGCAATTCTGACGGTGGTGCCATTTGACCGACGTCTAGACGTCTTCTGCCGCCTTCCCACTTCCAAAACAAATAACATGTTTTCTCAACAGATATTTCATATCGGGTGAAGGAACGAGCATGTAGTATGCTTTTTGGGAAATGGCGATACTGGCCCCTGCAAGTCTTATACACAGGTGTAGGCAGTCAAGTGGGATTGCACGCTGAATAATATAAGGAAAGTATTTACACATTTCCCATATGAGCAAGAAACTTCTTGTTCATATGGAAAATGTGACTACTTTTGTTAAAAAAAAGGCAAAAATATACAAAATATGAACACAAAACCACTTGTTTATATAGAAAATGTGTATAAATACTTGTATGCATGCTTGTTTCACACAGGTGTTTCTCCTTATGCCATTAGGTGTAGGTGCAATCACACCTGATTGCCGACACCTGTGTTGAAGACTAACAGGGGTCAGTATGTCTTGTTTACACACTAATGAAAGCCTGAGTGCTGAAACCTTTGAGGCCATACACTTATGTAAGATAGCTAGCTAGCTAAATCTAAATCCACATTATTCAAGCAAATGTTGAATAATGCGAAGTTCATTATGTAATAATTTTCTGGTAATGTAATAACTTATTACATTACATGGAATACTGTACATTATGCACTCATAGTTTTATTACATTATGTGCTTATTATTTCATTATGAGCTTTTATTACATCTACATTATTACATTATAAGTAGTTATAACATTATGAGTTGCTACAACATGCCTGTGAAATGTGTTATTTTACCAGCCCTGACTCCTTTGGCAGGGCGTCCCACAGCCTAGA
This sequence comes from Holocentrus rufus, assembly GCA_900302615.1. NCBI lineage: Eukaryota > Metazoa > Chordata > Actinopteri > Holocentriformes > Holocentridae > Holocentrus > Holocentrus rufus. Next base: position 49,168 of record OMLF01048271.1, on the reverse strand, counting down.
GGCTCAGATGAGCAAAGGCCTGCCCACCCCTGGTCTTTAACCTAGATGTCAGAAAGGTGAAAAGGGCCCTGCTGGAGCATCTCTGTGTGTCTGTGGGCTCATGTGGGGAAAATGCCCTCAAAGCAAAGCTGGTTGTCTGCACTTTAACCTCAAAGTAATTCTGTCATTTCACATCCAAAGTACAAGTATGGAAACAAAACATCAAAGTGTGTTTTCCGCACAAAATACTTACTGATGCCATCTTGTGACACTTCAAACAGTCGTGTGTGCGTGTGTGTGTGTGTAGGTGTGTGAGTGTGTGTGTGTGTGTGTGTGTGTGTCAGCCATGCAGGGTCAGCACAATGACTGGACATCAAAGGCTACTTACATCTCTCGTTTCATTCCCACTCTGTGTTTCCCTGGTGAATTCTCCCGCCAAGTAAACGGAGAATCCTGCAAAACAGAGCGCTGCAGAGGAGGATGGAGAGAGAGAGAGAGAGAGAGAGAGAGAGAGAGATAGAGAGAGAGATGACAAGAGAGATGAAGAGAGGTTGAGGTGCTCTGTTGAGGAGAGGATAGTGGATCAGGGAAGCACTCGGACGGGGGAGGAATGGGTGAAAGGGGACCTCCGTTCTGTCAGTCACAAGTCCAGACGCGGGGAGACATGGAGGGGGTTTGGAGGGTTTGATATGGGGAGAAGAGCTGGGGAGGGATGACAGGAGGAAGCGGATGCACCAACCGGAGTGGTGGGCGACACGGGGAAGGAGCGTATTTGCATATGGAGTGGCTCATACATCTGAGGCAGCACTATAGCTCACACAGCTGGCAGACTGACAGCACTGGGCAGGAGTGAGGCACGGCACCAAGGCACATTCAGATGGTGACACCTGGCTATTGTGTGCGGAGGAGGACACTATTCATCTTAAACATGCTTTTTATTTATTTTTTTTTGGTGCAGCAGCCTTTAAGAAATAAAGACGCACTGTACCTGTTTCTTCATCTATCTGCTTCCCTCCTCCTCCTCCTCCTCCTCTTCGTTCCCTGCTTTATCCTCTGCTCTTGTTTTCTTTTTCTCTCATAGACAAACCAAGGGCCAAGGAGGTGCTTTGTCAGCCAAACAGTGAACATTCATGCCATTTTACAAGCAATCTAAACTACTAGATGGTTGATTTTCCGTGCGATCTGACAGCCTCGCTTTGTATCAAAACGTCCCTGATTACTTGAGCATGTTTTAGAAGTGCCACTTGGCTAAGAGGTGGTCTGTTCTTCACTCTGAAATACTCTTGCAGCGACAAATCTAAATGAATGCATCAATCAATACCCACCGCACCCTTGGTCTCTATCACGCCGCGTCTGATCAGCATTGTAATTCCTGTGCAATTTCGCCGGTGACTACAAAGCATCAAATTTTAAATAGGCAGTACAACGTGACAAGGACAATATATTCTGCGAACTTTCTAAAGCACTGTAGGTTAATATTTTTGCACCTTGCTTTATTCCGGCCCATTCTGATTAACTGTCCTTGTTAGCAAATCACTTTGTAAGAGGAGAAATATGAGGTCATTAATATTATATCTCTGTAAGATGTTGTTGTCCAAGTTGGGCGAGTAATATGTAAAGAGCAGAGTAATAACTTTTTCTTGATCGTTTCAAAATTCTCTTTACCAGACGCAAAGTTATCATTCATAATTCACACAAACACTCATGCATGACAGTGGGTCTCCAACTTTTCTATAGAAGTGCTGAATCATTTTGTTTCCTATTGTGAGAAGAATACCAGAAATTGGATCAGACGTTGCGGCTTTCAGTGTAGCCTCTCTCTGCCAGAACTGATTTCTACTGGAAAACTAGATAAATCCAATATTTATTACAGTAAAACATGTATAACAATCCCTTGTAAAACTTACAAGAGAAAACTTGCCACTGGTTCTGCCTACATACCACTGGAGTTAAAGTGGAGGGATGGCAACGAGGTGCTTGACTGCATCGTGGTGCTTGTATTCGGTGTATATCTGAACTTTAGCTTAGGATAATAATGATCTAAATTTAATGCCCATGAAAAGTCTAAACCAACCAAACAAAGTATTGGACACAATCAGCAGCTACTGTTTGCCCGACTTCCAGGAGGTCACAGGCTCACTTTGTTTTCAAAAATCCATTAAAAACAGCTCGCAGAGAGATGTACTGCTGCACGTACTAATGTAATCCATCATTTTAATAATGTGTGTTTTGTATTTGTTTCCTAATATAACTTTCTAATGCAAAAAACATTACAGTCGGATCAAAAGGAGTGCCATTCTGCCCGAAACTGAACATGAAGAAATCATTTCCTACCCCCGGCGAGACACTGCCTTCCACTCTGCCTTAAGGAACAGTTCACCCAAAATACAAAAAAATATTTCCCATGCATCCCCAGTGCAGTCTATCCATTCAGATCGTTCCCTCTTCATGGCGCCACTCACAAAAACATAACAAGTGAAGATAGTGATAATCAACAATAAAGTCATGAAATAAAGTCATGTTAGGAAAAACTGCAATCCACCTGAGGTTCAACATGATGCATTATGTTAGCCGAGGCGGCAGTATATTTCTCCGAGCTGTTTTTAATGTATTTTTGAAAACAATGGGAGTCTGTGACTTCTGGGAGGTCGGGCGAACCTGCAGTGGAACAGACAGTCGTAGCTTCTGGCTGTGTCAAATTCAACTGTGGACTTTCCATGGGCATTAATGGCGAAAGGAGCGAGATAAAAATACACTGCCGCCCTTAAAGGTTTTAAAGGTTTGAAGCATTCATTTGCTGCAGTGCACCAGATGAAGGGGCTGCTGAGGGATAGTGGCAAATAATTAAAAGAAAACGCTGTTCTTTTTTGGGGGTTATACAACTGGTTGGCATAGTTTCATTAACACTGCAGTTGGAGTGTGATTGCCCATGCAGCGTCATGTTAGAGGTGCACGAAAAAATATAGTGGTAGATTTGGGTATTCTGAAGGCTCAGCATGCTAAGTTTCATATTATTTATTCAAGGCATTATGGCTTCAAATTTGTCTCTTAACTTTGCTTTCCCCATCATCCCACCTGCCTCTCCCATCTGTCCTGTCTCTCTTCACTAGACTCCATCTAATTAAGTGGGAATACTATAAACAATAACCTTAAGACAATATAGTGGTAGACAGAACTTCATTTTCTCCAGGAACATTAAAAAAGTGTGGAAATCTTGAGTGCAAACTCTACTTGACAAAAGGAAAGATGGAAGCAGAAGTGTTCATCAGTTTTGTATGAGAAGCTAGGGCTGTCAGGCCTCCCATGACCTCCTCGTCCCAGTTCACAAAACTGCTCGGACTGATTGAGTGGTTATTCAGGTCTTCACTGACCCCTCACTTTTCATCAGGGGAAGAATCTCAGCTCAGTTGGAAAAAAAAAATGCACGCTTCTCCTTAAAGGTTTGTATTTTATCTTGACAGGTGGGCTGATTGCAGCTTTCTCCAGACCAACATGGCATCTCATTGCTGCTACTTAATTCTCCCTCACGGTTGATGTCTTCCACCTCATTGAGAGGGGGGGAGCTACCAACCCCCTCCTCCATAAAACTCACTTGTCTCACCATCCTTTCGGGGTCTTTCCCTCTTTTCCACATTCTCTCCTCTTTTTGCTATGCACCTGCTGTCTGCCTCTTGACATTTCCACGCGTTCTTCATTTTGCATTTTTTTTCAGATGAGGTTAGATGAGCACAGGTGGAAGTCACATAGTCAAGACTCAAGGCATTGTCAATTTACCACCACCAGGCATAGCCTATAAAAGAGCCAACACCCCATTCTGCTCATAAACATTATTCTGGGACATACTTGGTCAGACAAATGCATTTTGATGTATCATTTTATTATTATTATTTATTATATACTCATTTCCAGTTTCCTATTTCTTTTATTTCGGTTATTTTGATACATTTTGGAGGCTAAAGCTGCTGAAAATATGGCACAATATCTCCAAACCTATACTCATTGTTTATGCAACTTTTCTTCAGAATAGCTGGGGTTGAGAAGGGTGTGGTTGCAGATATCCTGGCATCACCCATGAAATCCACCAGGAGGGAGGAAGTAATATGACACCACCTTGCTGAAGATCAGCTAAATGGTCCGTTTAAAAGCTGTAGGCTGGTAAAGGCAGTTTTAGTTACAGTTCAGTCGGCCAACTCACTAGTTATAGAAAGCATGCACAGATTATGTTTGGTGTCTAGGCTCTGACTATCTCACTCTCTGTGGCCTACTGAGCTTATGCGAACAGAGCAGAGAGTGATAGGATATATTCAGAGCCCACAGGTGGATGCTGGGGTGGAGGCGGGATGTTAACTAAGCAGCAGGCATTGAACATGAGGTGCAGCAGCAGCAGGCATGGCAGTGGTGCAGAGCAGCAGAGCAGGGATAGATGCAAGGCATAAGCAGCTTAAATAGACCGCCTCATTGCAGAGGGGCAAGTTTTCTGCCTGATCTAGCTCCACAGGCTACGCTCCATTAGTTGTTAAAATAATTGCTAGGGCGAGCATTGCCACTTGCTAACATTCGTATTAATGTTAGCATCGCCAGCGTTGTGTGGTGGGTATTTATTTTTTTTAATTTTCACTGTTGTAGCTGAACTTGCCATCATAGCTTAGCCTAGCAAGGCGTCACATGACTTCTTCTTTCCCTCCGTATGACATCATTTCCTGCCCCCAGTGGATCTCTGGATTCTGCCTTGATGTGTGATGCCTGGTATCTTTGATGGGGTTCAGGTTGCAGTAGTGCGTGGGAGTCAGTGACACTGGACACTCACTTTTATAATTATGTTTTACTCTCCAGAGTCTTACCATTTCTATAATAGAGAAAGTTCCACTTCACTCATTTCAGGTGCTTTAGTAGGGATTTTGTTCTGCAGCGAGGGACAGCTTAATGGTGAACTGTTGTCAAAATGCATAATGTGTCCTTTTGTCCATTCTTTGCAATTATACTGGCTGCCCTGTGGTCAGTACTGATTTGCTGGGCTTGATTCAGATCTGCTTATATATCACAGATAAATGTAGTTTTCATTTCATGCACAGAAGTGGCCAGTAGAGTCCCGTACAGACGCTGGACTAATGAGGGAAAATACTGCTTAGATAGCTGAGAGGTCAGCTGACAGCTGCTCCACACATCAAATTGAATGCCATCATTACACTGCCACCACAGATAGCCGTGCTAAAAACAATGTGAGTCATTCTTGTTCATAAAAATTCATGAAAATGTGTCTTTGCATGTGTTTGCATGAGCGTGTGTGTGTACATGGATGAATGTGAGAACAAATTTAGACATTTGCAAAACAACATTAATAGTATATCATCAGTGTTTTTCTCTAGGTTTGAACTGCAATGAGAGGCTTTCAACAGGAAAATGATGACTACTAAGAAATAAAGCCAGGCTGGTACAGATGTTTTGGCAACTATTTATTCAACAATTCCATTTCATACATGAGAATGAGCCTCTAAATTAAATATAATAAATCCCACAGACAATGGGGCAGAAACACCTCCATTACAGTGCTATATACCCAATCAAGCCTTCTCGGTACAGCTTGATGCAAAATCCCTGATTTCAGGGACTCGCCACGTTACATCAGAAGCTGAATGAACTAACAGTGTGTCTAGCTCTAAGCTTGATCTTGCTGAGCTATACTGTGAATAACCTTTATTTAAGTGAGTGATGGTGAGTTACAACTCCTTCCAGCTAAAGACCGATATACATAAAGATGTGTGCTGCTATGAGGAAAACATAATGATAAAGAGGGCAAAAGCATTGAACTACTTACATACCATAAGCTAGAATCATAACATTTGTGTATAAACACGACTTCTATCTTGTGTTCTTGAAACTCCTTATTTGCAGCATATTTCTAAATCTCAATATTTCAAGTCAGTGATCATATCAAAAACAGTTTCTTAAATCTAATATCCCAATGACATCAAGATGACAGAATTACTGAATAATCACTGAATAATTTTTATTAACATTGTGATAATCTTAAACTCAACAAATACATGGCGTCAGCATTCAGGGACGAGCAGAGGAGCGAGAAGTGCTCACAAGTCCCCGTTTTAAGACAGAAAACAAAACCAAATCTCTGAATGAAATATATTCCTGAGATGCAAAACGAAAAGAAACAGATATAGAAAAAAAAACAACAACAAAAAATAAAACCAAAAAGAAAACAAAACAACAACACTACATGCGATTGTGATTCATGTTGTCATCAAATTAACAATGTGGAGATTGGGGCCAAATCTAGTGTCAATATTGCAGAGGAACAAAGAAGTGCACTGAAGCCAATCTATACAGCGAAGACGTATGAAGGGCCGGGGGAGGAAAGGTAATACCGAACAGCCCATGTCATGCTATCATCACTGCTGAAGAAAACAAAACCAGTAAACCATGACCATAAAAGAACCATAAAAGAAAACTGATGCGGTCAAACAAAACAAGCATTCTGATGGATTATGACTAAAAAGTGGCGATTTTAAAATTTTCCCTTTTCCATCAGGGACTGAGAGCTAATATTTGTGGTAGATATTGCCTATGGTGAATGTTAACTGAGCCAGTATGTGTTGGGAAGCAAGGAGGCAACAGGTTTAAAGCTTAGTTTCAACTGACAACAACAAAGAAATACAACTAATAATAAGAACTGTGATCCCAAGATGTAACAGAGCTACGGTTGATTCTGTTATAGTAAAATAGTGCATGATGGTATGTGCCAGGCTGTTAAAATAAGAAATAATAATAAAACAAAGGAAGAAAAGTTTGGTCTAACTATTATAAAAAAAGCCATTTGCAACACATTAGCTCATTACTGTCATGTCAAAACAAATATTTACATGTGATTTTCAGCAGGAAAAAAAAAAGAAGAAGAAGAAGAACACTGAATTTTTGCCATTCGCTTGGAAATATCCATCAAATTCGTCAGAGTGCATAATTCAGGAAGATGGCACAAATTCCATTTCAATCAAACACTAACTCTCACCACTGCAAACCTGGTTAATGAGCATTCATCCCATAATACAAAACAGCCCGTTTCTCTGACTTTTGATCAGCAAATCCATTTCGCCATTCTCTGCTTTCTAAAATGAATGTAATGCAACGATGAATCTTGAGACACGACACCATGTCACCGATTTAAGACACAATACAATTAACTGAGTAAAAAAAAGGTAAAAAATAAGACATTACATTGTTGTGTTGAATTTCTCCACACAGAAAATGTGATATAGAGGGTTTCTAAAGACAAGGAGCATCCTACAAACACTTTGGCCTGGATCTACTGAAAGTTTGCTGTGGCAGCTCTGATTCACTGACAGTGTGCACGAGCATTGTAAATATGGGAAAAGTGGCATAGACTCTTTATGCATTTTTAACCTTATTAATATGTATTGAAATGTAATATGTAACCTAATTAATATGTCGGCGGTGACAGGCGAAAAATTGAGGAAGCGGCGATTAATCTGATGACTCCCAACCTGTGATTTACTCAAACACTGCATGAGCGAACACTTAGAGAAAGCACATCATAACCTCGCCCCGTTTGAGCCAGTGGACAAGAGCAAGTCCCAGATGGTATCAAAATTGCGCCGACCTAATTTGCATAATATTGTAAATTGGCCACCGAATTGGAGACAGCTGGGCACACTGTTTTATTGCCCTTCGTAATAATTTGCCCCCTCTTAGTAGATCCGTGCCTCGCTTTTAAGTCTTGACTTCCAGAGGCCATAGTGTTTATCATTCTTTCACAACTTGGATCAGACGAATGCATTCCTGCAAAGTGATAACATGGAGCAACGCCAGAGACATATGGAAACAACAAGAATGCATGTAGCTCATTGGGATATGTTACACCCTCGTCTTAGCAAAGACAAAATGCCATGAAATTTCACTGCCTCCAAAAGGATAATGTTTTTTTTTAATACCACTGCTTTGAATTGGCAATTTGAGGATTTAATGAAGACAAATGGAGATTTTCCTCTACTTCAGTGGACATGAAGGCAAATTTGCCTTGTACTTAAATCAAGCTAAAAATGTTTGCTCAGATTATTGAAGTTTTTCACTGGATTTTTCTTTACACGTCTCGACTCCCCTTTAGATCTGTAGCACCAAAGAGCATGCCACAAACACAACAAGAAGCCACTGTCCTCCAAAATTAAGGGACGGATACACTTTCATAATGGTTCTCTGTTAAATAACTTCATTTCGAATAAATTAAACATAAGAGGAACCCAACAAAAACATGCCAATGTGGATTACCAAAGTGTAGTTTTCACACATTATATACATGCCTTGTGCTAAAACAAAAATACATTTGTTTTCTAAAAAAGGAATATGCAGTGACAAATGAAAAATAACAAATCTTGTAAATAGATTAGGTCGCTAATATACAAATTTGAAGGAATATGGGAATCCAAAATCTAACAGCAATTTTCACAATTAACCACATTTTAGCAGACACAATATACAGCTGGGAGCTTTGAACCATAGAAACAAAAAAATTGAAAACAAAATTGATTTTTTATAAAAACATGATTAAGCATACACTTTCAAAAAATATGCACTGTAGTTTTTTTCAGGATTCAATCAAAGGCAGCCTTGTCATCTTTGCTTTACTCATTTGAATAGATGAACCATTCTCAAGGTAATCTAGCTGTTGGCAAAGGAACACAGTTACTCTGTTAGACATTTTTGTGCTTCTCTTTTTGTCTCCAGTATTTAGTTTTTTGGGAAGGAGGCCCCTGCAGAGCTATGACCCAGCACTCTCACAATTTTTATTTTTTATTTTTTTGGCTTGAAGACCCCATGAAATGGATATCAAAGTGTAGATCATGGTGTGCGCCTCTGATAAAAAAAGGAAAAAAAGCAGGATTTATGCAGTTTGATGGGTGTGGGTGTGCAGCCTGTTAGGGATCACGGCAACAAAACGCTCAACAGTCACAACTGGATATCTAATAATTGTGGGGGTGACAGTAAAATCAAATATGATTGTTTACCAAAAAAAAAAAAAGTGATTTTTCACCTCATTTGCAGTAAAGTACTGGTACCATTTCTCGCATTTGTGGTAAAAACTAACTCAATGGATTTTTGCATGCAAACCACCTTGGAAAGCCCTTTTGTACCTCAGGCTTACAAATAGGTGTCAATCAAAATGTCATTCCTCTAAGTGCAGCATTCAGCACACTATATTTACTGAAAGGGTTCGATTTAAGCCTCAACTTGCACTCGGCATATTTTTGTCCTTTAGTAACTCCTTATGGTGTGGTGCAATGCTTAATAATGGACAAAAGAAATAATAATCAAAATAATACACATTACATGGGGTCTTTAAGTCTTACTTGAATGAATTCCTTCAATGTCATGATGTAAAAGAAATCTTTCAAAGTGAAAAGCTAAACTGACTAACTGGAATACAGTTTATACAACTCTTGAGAGAGGTGACCGATTCTCTTTGTACACCAGAGTCTGCGGCGTGAATAATAATAATAATAAAAAAAAAAAAAGTACTGTAAGCCGTCAAAGAGGACACTGTGAAAGCGTTGGTGTTTTAGCTAAACCGCGGCCTGAACAGCGCAGGAATATACAGACAAAAGTACATAGAAACAGCAGATTTAGCAAATGGTTTTTATATATTTGATTGTGTTTATTTGATGGAGTGCTTCATCTAGCATCTCTGTCATATATTTTTGGTGTGTATTAATCTTAGCTTCTCTGCTCTAAACAATACCATACTACCCTTTACCCTATAACCTAAGAATGAAAATCATATTATACACATATCTGACAAACCTTGCTACAGTGTTACACAAAACCTTCTTCTTATCTTACAAGGGTCACCTTTTTAATTACAAGTCTATTTAGAGGATGGGAGAGGGGTGGAGTGGGTCGTCTAAAAGTACCATATTCAGTGTGGTAGACATATATAAGGCGTAAACAGCACAGATCCTCATTCAAATTAAAAAGTAGACGAAATGCATAATCAAGAGCTGTGAGCTAAGCGATGAAACGATGGTCGAGACGACCATCCACAAAGCATTTACATTGCTACTGACAGACGATACATGAAGGCATTGACAGAAGTTCAAT
>OMLF01048271.1:26233-37796 GCA_900302615.1 Holocentrus rufus | reverse complement strand
TCTCCACAATTTTCTGGGTCATCATTCTACTCGTGGGCTGATCTGCCTTATTCTTACGTTCGACATATTTATACTTGTTCCCAGAAAAAAAGAGGTATTATCTCATTCCACTGTCAGATTTTTTCACCTATTTTAAGAAAAACACGATTTTAACACTGAATGAGAGGCTAAATAATGGATTTTTTTTTTTTTGCATGACTCACCACACACGCATTAATTTTTTATTTCCTGTACTGCAGGTATATAAAAATATCTCACTCATACTTGAGAAAGGCCTCGAAAGGACCCTTGGGAGGGGACTCTGAAGTCTAATAGAGCAGGTAGGACATGGTCCACTAGGTCCCTAAGCCCGAGGAAACCTGGGCCTGGTCTCTTGTGGTTTTTACCTTTATGCCTGGCTAGGTATCTTCCCAGAACAATGATTAAACACAGGGTGACAAAGACCACTACAGCCACCACTCCTCCGATCAAGGCGTGGTCAGTGCCGTGCTGCCCCAGAGCGTTGGGATCTGGAGTGAGAGAGAGAGAGAAAGAGAGAGAGAGAGAGAGAGGGGGGAAAAAAAAAAGAAGAGACAGGAGATGAGGGCTGAGGTCGGAGAGTTGAGCGAGGGAGGGCAGCGGGACGAGCGAGAGACAGGCGACACAAAACAGAACAAGGAGGAAAAGGAGATTATTTCCAGCTCATTCCTGCTCTAATGATCATCCTGAGTTGCTGTCATTCCCCTCTCCTTTCACATCACGCAGCCGGAGCCGGGCTGCCTGGCTCTCAGAGAATAATGAAATGGAAAGAGAGACTGACACCACGTCGACACACACACACACACACACGCGTGCAGAGCCGCCGCAGACAGACACACACACATTCACCCCGCAAAATGAAGGAAAAAGAGAATAAAAGAGGGACCCGGAAAGAGAGGTGAATAATTCAGGACCACCCTCATGGTGCCGGAGGAGTTCCCAACATGCAAACCAGGGCAGCAGTGGAAGAGTAGTACACAGTAAATAAATCATCACATGGAAAACACAAAGAAAAGATCAATCTTTTTTTCGGCGTCTGGCTAAGGAACAGTTGTTGTTAGGAAAATGAATTAGGTGTTGGAGGGGTCGGTACAGGTCCCCAGATGGCGGGAAACCGGTGGAAAACGATGGTGGAGTCATGAAAGAATAAAGCATCTGTAAGAAGAGCTTATTCACACCTCGTCCAAAAATCCATCAAAGGTTTTCTTCCTTCAATGGCGAATTGCCTTTTTTTTTTTTTTCTCTCCTCGGGCTGTGCATAAAACATCTCGCTTGTGGGTTATTTGAGGTAAAAAAAGAAAGGGCATGACACTGAGACGGTGTGGATTGTTGGACTGTAGGTGAAAAAAAAAAAAAAGTTGACAGAGTGATGGGTAACGGAATAGCCTGTACTATTCATTTCAGTCCATGACACCTGAGAAATTAGCCGTCTTCTCATTATCCTTCACCAAGTGCCAAGGCCTGCCATATACAACCCTGTCATTCGGTGTGTGTATGTGTGTGTGTGTGTACGAGGGTGTGTGTGTCTAGCCTCATAATAGATAAAATATGGTGATGTCAGTGCCGGGGTAAGCAGTGATAGAAGGGACGGCTCTGGATATGCGCGCCGTATATTGACACTGTTTCTCTTCGGTGTTCTCCTTTTCTCTCTGTGTCTGTGACCATGTGACCAAAAATGAACAGCTGGCTCGCTCTCGCTCCATAACTCTCCGTGGTCCGAGTGACCGGGCTGTCACACTTCACTGCCTCCCAGTGGACACGCAAACACACACACACACACACACACACACTCACACGTAGCGTGGTCTCAGTGTGCTGCGGTTCTGCTTGGTCAGTGGAGCAGAGAGTAGAGGAATGTTCCCTTGGCACCACCCAGCAGGGCAAGGACTCGGGTGTTTAGTTACACACATGGCTGTGTCTCTTCACCTCTATCTGTCAGGATGGTGTCTGTTTGTTACTGCGATACACACTCGCTGTCTGACTGCTGTGCCTCACTCCGGATGTTACAGCCCAGTGCGGACACAAACAAGGCATGACTGGCGATACTTCTGCCTATAGAGGGCCGGAACGCTTTGGCCATCGCAACAGAATGGCGCCAACCCCCCCGTGACACCACCGAAACATGATGTCCGCCGCTGCCAAACAGGTGGAGACTCCTCGAAGGTCACGGAAAACGCCACAACCTTTATTTGACACATTGGAAGCAACAGAAGCCATTGCTTATTTGTATTTATACCAGGGTCCGTGTGAATGCTTGTTTCTGATTGGCTGCATTCAAACCATGCAGTCCAGTTCATGTTTAATCACTTAAGTTTTATACTGGCCATAACGTTTTGAACAAACCGATGTAACCATAGCAACAAACTGAAACTTTAGGTGCATTTTGTAAATTCACTCCAACGGTGTCATTGCACACCCTGAGTGGTTTCTAGTCGTTGGGAAACTGTCCAGTGCAGTCCTGTTTGGAAATTCAGAGCGCTGTGCTGCACCCTGACTGCTGTGGCTGAACGGACGGTTTATCAAAGCATCTGAATGTTGCCTGTAATGACCGATGTGATGGCAAAATGCGACGATTTGGTTATTTGCATCTGGAGAGTTATTCAACAAACAGCAGCTTGCAACAACAACGGTATATGAATCATGTTTACTGCATTAGCCTGACAGTCAGGGGTTAAATTGGGCTGGAGCCCACCATAGCGAAGCCCCGCCTCCTTAGGTCAAAAGTATGCCGAGGTGGAGTGGAGTTCCATCTCCTTCAATATCACACAGAATTTTTTCTTGTATTCTTCCACAATAGTTATCTAATAAAAGGTTCTGCACTGATATTTGTATCTATAAATAATATTTTGAGGCCAATATTTTAGAAGCTGAAAAGACACAAATTTGACATCCACAACAGAGCTGACAATCATGGTTACCATCAGCAGCCCAGGGACTCCCGGGGACTTTGGACCAGGGCTCCCAACTCTCAATTTAATCTCACTGCTGACAACACATAAAAATGATTCAAATGTCCAAACAGACTAATGCCAGGGATACAGCTAGCTAGCCTTGACACTGGTTATGGATGTCTTGTTCATAACTTTCAAAATAATTCTGAGCCCTGCCACGCTCTAGTGGGAGCTCTCTGATTCCACATCAGATTGTCAAACATAGCGATGATAGCCTTCACCCCCAAAAACAAAACTCATTTCCAGCATTTAAAATTGTGTTATGTGAATACCAACACTCTGAGCTAGCCAAGCTGTTATTGTGTAGATATATTCAATCCATTTTGCCGAATTCATAGTGTCTATAATGCCATGGCTGAAGCTGAGTTAACGCTAGCCAGTTACTTTTTGACTTTTTACTTTTGACTTTTTGATAGGCTTTTTGACCAGCAGAAAATTAGGCTAATTATTTCTCCCTATTTGGCAAGTGGCAATGGTATAAATGGGATAATCCACTCCGATGTGTGCGTTAAGGAATTTAATGCACAATATGGAGACAAGATGTTTGCATCCATATGGATTATCCCTTATTTGTTTGTGAAATACCTGGACAACATAAAATCACAGTAACTTTTGAACCATACCTGCCTTATTCATGTGAGACTGACAATATGTCTGTTATGTAATAATTCTGTTCTTTGGGCACTGCTGTTCACAGAAGGAGAGAACAAGACAAAAGAGAGAGTACAGAGATATATATAGAGAGATGTATAAAAAAGAGATTGATGCAGAGGAAAAAAAAGAGTGAAAATTCAGTTGAACCAAGACGGAAAAGGAAGGAAGACAAGAAGGAGAAGGACATAGAGTAAAGGGTTATACATTTTTATGGCTCGAGAACACATTATCTTTTAATAAGGGCACAGACATTCTTCTCTGTGTGATTTAATATTAGAGCGTGGCAGAGCAAACTCCTCTTTTAATATTTATAATGCTCTCCTTGTCGCCTAGCTGGCCTTGCGAGTTGGGCTTGTTTAATAAATTAAAGGAGTTCAGGGCTTCAGTCAGCCGCTTCTTGGCCCAACTGAACAAAAAAGTGTTACTCTTAAACTGCCCCAGTAACTCCTCATCTGATCCGTTTCACTTAGCCTGGCTCCATACGGGGCTACCATGAAAGGAAAAGTGATATTGATTGAGAATTCAACTGTGTGGACTTTCAAAAGGATGTGCACAGGTTGGTGTGTACTATTTTATACACTGAGTAAATGGGTGAGTGTATTGTCTATAAATAGCTCCACATTAGTACACAAACAAGCGTTAGCGTATTGTGTCCCTGTATATTATTATCCCTCCTTAGGATGTTTATCTCTTTCACTGAAATCAATCAATAACTGAACCTAATTCCATGACTTCACATCAAAACATCAATTTTTATGCCCTGCAAAAGCAGTTTAATTAAATATTAACCATAGTATTACATTTCTTGTTGGCAAGTGAAATGTAAATCAAAACAAAATCATGTAGTGGCTGATGTGGGATTTAAGATCAAATCATGTTTTCATAAAACAGTTAACCTTTCATAACTAAAGCAAACAAAACAATCACTAGCCACTGATTGCTCACAAAAAGACGATACAGAAATGAGATGTGGAATTTTTATTACATCCATAGCTGCGTTAGTAGTTTGAGTAAAAGCTGAATTATTCCATCAAGAGCTCAGCAGGAATGGGAGGATGGCTCGATGCTGGAACGATGAGTTGGATCTACGCTAAAATCAATGCAATCCATCCAATTTATATATACATAATGCACACAAACACAGACCAGCCTGATACTGTTGTAGTTTCTGGAAAATCATACAACAGGCAGTGAACTCCAGTCTCAGAGGCCCTACATGAAAATTTGAATCGGAAATCCATTATAGAATCTCTTAGTGCAAAGCGCCCAAGAAGAGGCTTGGCTGGAGTGCCTGAACAGTTGTAAATTATGCCTGCAAAAGGTACTCTGCATGAATCCCCATATCAACAGCAATGCTTCTCTGCAAACAAACATGCACCAAATGAGAATCTATTTTTAAAGGCTGCTAAATGTCTAGCCAACTAAACATCTAAATGTTTTACCATGAAGCTTTTTCTTATCCTCAACCAAAGCTCCTTGTCTTTCTCAATTCGGAATCTGTGGCTCTTCATGCTTCACATATCTCAGATGTGCACTATAAATATACACTTATAAAGAAGCATGTAACTGCTCAACACTGGCCATAAAAACTGATTGTAACTCATAGCAACCCTGTTGTATTGTGACACACTGCATCTTGTTGTATATACTGTTGTGTGATATATAGATGCGAACTGTAAACTGGAGTCAAATTCCTTTTATGCGTAAACACACTTGGCCATTAAAATGTATTCTTTCTAAAGTTAGCTTTAAGTCAATGGTTTTGTTGGAATTTTCTTTTTTTAATTTTATTTTTATTTACTTATTTTTATTTGAAAGGGACAATGCAATAAAGAGTTTAGAGCTATTGCTTATTTCTGACCCCTTGTCCTTAGTTTGGCTTTTAAAGAAATTGCAGCTATCTGAAATGTATTCAGTATAATAGAAAATACATATTCTACATAGCACAGCAACAGCATAATACCACAAAATCCAATACGACATCACAGCAACACAAAAATATTAGATTGCTGAGCAAATATGATGCCATATGACACAACACAATAAAGACATTAAAATGCAGTAACAAAATACATGACATGACAACGCCATAGAAACATATAAGTGCATTAACTAAGTGACTAATTATAAGTGAATGCCCTAACCTTTACAGTAAACATTTTAAAATCCTTAATTAGCTTTACTTCATTCAGCAATTCCTTAGTTTGCCACCTGTTCATTTGCTAAATTTAAAAGAAAAAATGTTCAAAGTGAGAAAAGTGAGCACACCATCTTATGCAAGATGCAGGACTACTGGCAGCTGCTTGTGCATTATCATGAATAAATGATAAAACTCGGAATACACTTCTCTTTATTTATCCTACAAACACAATTACGAGAAAACATTATACATGTACACATGCACACACCTATATACAGATATAGCTCCATTAAGTTCTTATAAAAATAGACCAAGTGAGTCGATGTTGGTGGCGGACTTCTCAAAATTTCCAATGAGGCTATACTCCCAAATTACCATTATTCACAGTTATAATTTACATAATTGAAATATTACAAAGAATCAAATATTACAGAGGTTCAACAAGGCTTCACGACATTAGGGAATTAAAAGCACTGTCTCCTTCACATTGTCAAGCTACACAGAACTGCAGAAACTGAACAGACCTTTTAATAACTGTCTGTTCTTTTTTGTATGTGGCAGCGTTGTCAGCAAGTATTGAGATCATGGTTTATCTGTGAATAGAGCATTCAAATGTTCTATTCAAATGTTCATTCAAATCAGTCATGACAATGGGTTGCACAATGTCTATCGGTAACAAAAGTTCCTAAACTGTTTCAAGCCATTTAGGCCAGGAGTGATAAAGGATCATTGAACATAAAAGCGTAAAAACGATGACACACATTTCTCAGTAAGAGATTTCTTTCTCAAGTTCCAACCATAAATGCTTGTTTTGTTATTGCAGCTAGCTTGACACAGACCTGCTCCGAGCAGACTTAGATCATAGCACACACAGGTCTTTTGGATTTAGTATATTTTGCTGACTGCAAGCACATTTGTCTGACTGTCTGATGAGGTAAGCACTTGAATATAGCAGCAAAAGCGCTTTTTTATTTTATTTTTTATTTCAAAATATATGTCTAGTCACCAGTAAAAAATAGCTTTGTCTGATTTGCAAGATTTTAAACTAATGATACATGCCATATGACAAATTTATTATAAATTGAAATATTTCAAAACTTTACTTGTCTCAATAAAAGCTGTCTGCATTACTTTCCAAGATACTCACAGCTGACAAGTATGTAACTAGCACTAAGCTAGTTTACACTTGCTTGGCCCGCTATCTGTGTACCTCTGTAAGTTTGTGAACATGCTCAATGCTGCCAGTTCATCAGATAACAAACATACAAGAGCTGTATAAGTGCAGATAATGGCTCATCACTTTATCAGAAGAGTGTGTCAAAAGGGCCACAAACTGTGTGTCAATGATATGCCCTTCCCTCATTCTTCAAACACAATGTTCACTGTCCATATCTAAAGTGCTTCAGAGGAAGCATTTGCCATTCTGAAAAGCACTGTTACAGCAGCTCTTTTGCCTGGGACTATATCCTCTACTGCACTGCCTTTGCTCTAAAGCCATCTTTTAAATTAACAATCTCAACCGATCAGACTCAGTGTCCTCAAATCCATCATATCAGCATGCCGCTTAAATGGTCTTTATATAGCCGAATGTACATCTCTCGCTCTCTGTCTCCCTGTCTCCCTCTCACTATCATATCAGTTAGTATTGAAATTCCGCCCTCAAAACTACTTTTTTATCCTGTTGGAAGATAGATTTTTTCCCCCTTTCACTATGTTAGATATGGCCTTATGAAGCAATGGTCTCAGTAGCTCAGATCAATAAAGCAGTAGCTTAAGCATGGGCTTTCAGAGCTGCAGTGTCCTTGTGTCTGGTGTGGGCCAGGGAAAGTGTCTGAATGACTGTGTGTGTGCATATGTGTGTGTGTGCACGTGCCTGGGTGTGTGCTGAACTAGATGATAGTGGTTTGCATGAACAGAAGTTCTGATTTCTCAGCTGCAGATTTTGTAAACAAAGAACTTAGCAAGTATATTAAGTAATCGTGCATCAATATTTGAAAACACGACTCATTATGTGCTGCATCAAATATGGAACTTGTGCAGAAAAAACGTGCAGATTACCGTGCATGCATGAATTAAGTTCCACTGATAAGTTAAAATGGAGGAGAGAGGGACACAAAAGAGAGCTTGCCTGCAAACAGAGAGAAAGAAAAGAAGAGGAGTGCCTGCAGACTTCACTTGCTCAATGAATCAATTATACCCAACTTTTTGGCTGAGACTGGAAATTCTGCAATTTGCATCTAATGCTGGCTCTACTCTGCCAAGATGAAAGAGTCCCTGGTGGGTCTATAGCACAGGGCCAAAAGACACATGTGGGTGCACTCTGACTTTTACACATATAGTTGAATGCACGCACTCATGCATGTGTGAGATTTAGAAAAGGGAGAAGAAGAGGGCTTTACTTAGATATGTTTGTGTGCATGTGTATTTGTGTGTGTGTGAGTGTGTGTGTTCTCGCACACCATTTTCATGCTGGGTCAGAGTGGATTAATTAGATTCCGAAAACAAATTACTTCTGCTAATCATTCAATAAAGCCCACCCGTGGGCTTGGACACTATCTTGAATATTCAACCACCTCCCTCTCTCCTCCTCGCTCTCCCCGCAGAATGAAAAGAAATTGTGGTCAGCAGGGTAACAGCATGAAGTTATAAGCAAAGTGAGATAATTAATCATATGACTTCATATAGTCACATGCACAACCATCGATCAAAGTTCTACATGTTCTACAAACTCTGCAACCTCTTCTAATCTGCAATAAAATACAATAAAGGATGAACAGAAGCGGGCAGCTAATCTCAACAGTACTACCTTCATCAAGCCTATACAGCTGCTGATTTGCATATTTTCTGACATAAATCACATTGAGCTTGCGCCAATGGTAGCACAGCAGCAACGGAAACAGAAGTCTACAGAGAAATAAGTGATCTTGGAGGAAGCAAGTTGCCATCACCAGCCCAATAAAGATCAGTCCCCCGAGGGAGAGAAATAGCGAGAACGAATATAGGATCAAATAAAAGTTCATCTCAACAAATTAGACTGCCTTGTGTGTGTGCGTGGTGTGTGTACATGTGTGTGTACACGTGTGTGTCTATGAGTGCTTCTTCAAGATTGGTTAAAGTGTCCTCTGCCATTGAGATTTAATGAATAGACGGGCTATTACATGTAATTCATAACAGCAGCCCCAGGATCTAATGATTTCTCTTTTTCTGTTCTACGCTTTATTCCAAATTGTTGCTATAATTCTTTTCCAAAGCGAGTTAATGTGACAGGTCATCAATAAGCTCGCCCAGCGATAAGTGGAAAGACCTTTGCATTATGTTTTAATTCCTCCTGTGCTCCTCAGCTTTATAGTGTAAAGAGTGGAGAGCGGTGGAGAAAATGGGCAGAGGAAGGTAGGTACTCAAGCCCTGTTCAATATTTAACCATTTTCCCCTGGGGAAGCTGCAACCGGAACTTAGCCTTTACGGTTTGAACACGGCGGCCAAGTGGCTGCCCTGGACACCAGCCCTCAAGAGAATGTCTCTCTGGCTCATCTCGTGGCCTAACCTATGCCCTCCATTTACAACAAGATCAATAGCAATGGAACCGAGCAGTTAAGAATCCCTCCCAGGACTGAAAATTGTTCCTCCGCTTATTGAGTTTTAACAAAAGGTTTGTCCTCAGTCTAATGCAGCCTGAACAGGTGAAAGTGGGTTAAAGACAAAAAGATTCAATACCTCGGGATTGCGGAGTGCCATTTCCATTCATGGCTAAGACACTGAACTCTGACTTGCAACAGTGGTAAAACAGAACTAATTGATAGCTAACTCAAAGTCTCCTTTGAGCATCTTTATTACAAAGTTCCAGTAATTTGTGTGCCATTTGTTTTCTCTCCACAGAGGCAACACGACTTTCCAGTTTGCTGAGCTGTACGATTTCTGACTGACTAGATTCCTTCTCATCACTGTGATTTCATCCCTTAGGACTGCGGTTTTCCTCCTGGTCCTTAGGTTCCAAAGTACTGATAGTGCTCTAACCTAACAGATAGTTAAGTGCAGCTAAGTGCATTCACTTAGCATCCCAGGTATTAAAAAAAAAAAAAGAAGTCTCTGATTGTATGGTTAGAAAACCAGCAGGACTCTAGGTGTCTATCTCATTTGCAAGCAAGCAAGCTTCCTGTAACCTTGGGATCTAGTTATTAATGTTCCTTATTAGGACCCTTTTTGTCCAAAAGGTTACAAGAATTTAGTCAACCTAGCAAGGAAATATGACTGGTGTAGAACTTCATATACTGTCGTGTCGATGATTTCCATGGCAATCTAGCCTCTCTTGAAACAAGTTACAAAACTTTATTTTATCTAAATCTGTCAGTGTGCTGGAATTACATGTAATGTTAGCTACCAGTAGCTAGCTAACGTTCAGTTACTTTTTTTTTCCGAGTGGGATGAGTAGCAGTTGTGCTAGGCAAGTTATGTCATGCAACAACTGCTGAATTTAACTTTAGTGTACAAGAACAACTCTCATGTATTTACATTTAACAAACTTTGATTCCAAACATGCCTTTAAGCAGTGCCCCCATCTGCCAAAAAAAAAAAAAAAAAAACTCTTTCATGGCTGAAAAATGTTTTGACTTTAGATTAATTCAGATTTTTTTTTAAATATATAACATTTTTCCAAAGCAATTTTAGCTATATTATACAATTCAATCTCTTGTTTATTTCCAATATTGTTGATTAAAATGCAGCATGTTCATTACATGTATTGGCCAGCAGACAAAATTTGCCATGCTGGTGTGATTAGAGCACTTTGAATAAAATGTTTATTGCATAAGATGCAAAGAGTGTGTTCGTATTTGCCAGCAAACAGCCACTGCAGCAATCAAGCATTTTGTATAAACACTGAAGATTAGATAATGGTATTCATCCTCTTGGACAGCTCATTATTTAGACAGGATTTCTGATATCACGAGGCACAGCACAGATTTAAGAAATATTTTCACCAATGGTTTGTCGGCATTTTTTGCCTCTCTCTTCCATTAATAATTAGAGATGGTTAGAAAAATCTCACAGAAAAACATTTGTTTTAAAGCACTTTGGACTACTGGACGGCCATTACTGATTCCTAAGACAGACAATATGGATGATTGACTGTTAAACATATCATGATGATCTACTGTATATAGTGAGCATGATCTATAACAGTGTAATTTCCATTAGTTAAGACATTTTTAGAGGTGTAAAGGATTAGGATTACTGGATTCATGTTTATGAGGTTGGTTAGCAATCTCAGCATAGAACAGATGGATTAAGTCTCAATAGGGCAACTCAATAGGGCAAGATGGGTCCTGTTTTGATGTCCAACTTTTCTTTCAAGGTCTTGTTGGCCGGGACTCAGTTGAAGAGAGTGAAAGCTTCGAGTAATCCCAACTCTTGAACCCTGACCAATCCTTTGCCAATGCTCTTAAGTTTTTCTCAAGTGTGTCGTTACTGCTATTGACTGGAAGAGATGGGAAAAAAAAGACTCTTTGTATTTGCTTCAGAGAATACAGCCAGCCATTCTGCTGTAGACTATGATGGTTAAGGGATTACCATGGTAACCTCCATTGACCCCCACTGATGGTAAAAGTTCCAAGTAGCGACCAATGTCCTGGTGTCAAACTGGGACAATTTAGCAATATTTTCCAAGTTATACCATATACTTTGACTAAGAGTCTCAAGGTTGTTAGTCTATTTCTTTACTTTTTATCCTCCCGCTCCTCTGTTCCTCACAGGAAAGACCTAATGGACCTAGGAGAAGAAACTTTTTTTCTGTAGAGGCGGGTAG
>OMLF01048271.1:0-18863 GCA_900302615.1 Holocentrus rufus | reverse complement strand
AATGTAAGGGTGAATTCGGCAGCAAGAGAGCAGGATTAGAGCTGAATTGGTGGATGTCTGTGGAGCCCTGGGGCAGATCCTGCACTGGGGACCTCACAACACAGGAAAGATAAAAAAGTTGGAAAACCATAAATGAACAAAGGAATTTGACATTTGCAGATGATCTATTTCAATAACAGGCAGCTTTTCTCACTAATTTTGAATGGATTTCTGCTAATAATCAGTGAGCTGAAAAGGAAAACATCTATATAAATCAAAATAGATATGAATTTGAAATATTCATACTGCATTGGACAGTGTCCACAGCCTCAAAACATTATTCAAATGCATATAATAAAAAGCTTCGATGTAGTTTATCTGCGTGTTTGTGTCTCTGAAAAGCTTTTTAAATGTATGCAAATGTATGTTTCATTTCATATTCATTAATAGAGCAACATTAACAGTTTGTTTTGAAACTAAACATCTTCTCAAACAATATGGTTGTGAACGTGAACAAACAACTTAATGCAGGAAATAACATTTTGACCCATAACAACCTACTTTTCTGTTTTGTAACCATGTGGACGGCAGAAGCGTTAAGCCATTTGTTAAAATCTTACATCTATAAAGCAAAGCTGCTGGATTTCCATTATTTTTCTCATACCACACAAATTGATAAGATTTAGTTAGTGGAAATCTACTGTGGGATGAGTGGAAACTTTATTCCACAGGAGTATTATAATTAGCCGTGTTAGTTCTAAATGCTTTCAGATCATCTGCCATCTTGTTTGCAGGGTTGACTTCAGGATTAAACAAAAAGAGCCGCCAAGCTGTCTGTGTCACAATCTGTTTTTGACTTTGGCCTTCTCACTGGGGGATAGTGGTAAGACCGCTTTATCCGAGGCAATGTTTCTCACTGTCACACATTAAAGCAACAGGAAAAATGGAATTGAAACATTGTGTGACAAAGTTAATGAGGTTACAGTACCACCTTGGCTTTTATGTTTATGTCACTCTGCTTTTTATGGTACGGCAGAGACTTTTAATTGGCTGTGGTACTGTTTCATAGGGCCCACTGTCCTGTGCGTCGGGGTGACATTTCAGCCTTAGCGTGAATCACTAAGCAGCTAAGTGGATGTCTTGAGGAGAGAGGGAAGAGGGATACGTCTCTTCGTTGGAGAGGAACCATTAAAAAGGCATTTTCCAAGAATTATAGCAGCAATTGTGAAAGGCTAAAAGGTGTGCTAATCACTGATGAAGGGTAGGAACAGACTGGATGCCATTTTAGAGGAACAAGTAATGAATCTGGATAGGACTCTTTGACCCTCCCATACCCAATTACCTTTTTTGTGGCGCAGAATTTGTCAGTTTTATAGCATCACTGTCATTAAGTGCATTGGTTATTCTTGTTTTTACATTGGGCTGGCATTTGAAGGAATTGTTAGGTGGACACAGAGACCTTGGCACGTGGGACACACACACACACACACTAATTAAACCTTTCCAAGACTTCTGACTGGAGATTTTGCACTGTAGAGAGGTACACATGGGGGAATGGTAAGTGCAAAATCTCTGAAAAAGTTCTGAAACTTCTCCTTTTTTTTTAAGTCATAAAGAGCTGGGCTCATAAAAATAACACAACTGTGTATTCCTAGCAAGCTTCCAAATTCGTTATCCAGCTCGATATGCTGCTATATCTCTGCACACCTTTCAAAGCTCTGGCAAGTTAACCAGCTTTAACATTAAATCCAAACATGGGTAAGCACCATATTTACCTGCCTGGATACCTACATGTGAATTCTCCCTGGGACTGTGGATGAGATCTATGATTTTCCCTTAGCTTTAATGGAGCCTTCACACAGGATTAGAATTAGGGAAATGGAAGTATTCCTGTAAGGATCCTAAACATCAGATGGCATTTATCACTCCTCTGTACTGTGGTCATTTAGTGTTGGAGGATCTGAATAAGACCGTAGCTGTGAGGGAAATAGGGCTTACTGTTTAATAATTTTCATGGTATATTACATTTACATTTGTGTTTGCGCTGTATTCTCAAGCTGTGCTTATCATGGCCACACTGTATTTTAAACCCCCATTTATGAGACCTCTTTAAAGCAGGAGGAGAGCTTCAGAGCATCTTTACAGCAAATTCATGAATACTGATTCCTCTTGTAGTATATTACTGTGTGTTACACTCTATCAACTGTCTTAAAGTGCTCTTGTAACATCTGTGGGAAACAATGTGCGCATTTACAAGGTAAGAGAATGCAAGTTAACAAAATAAGCACAATTGAATCAAACTTGTTTTCATATGTTTTCTACTTTTTTTAGCAGAATCTGTTGCAATACTCAGAATCAGTGATGCAATCGAATTAATTCAATTTTAGGCTACTTCACTTAACATAGAATATCCAGTTAATGGTCAATTAATTCCAGTGTGACTATAATTGAATTCGTGATATCATCATTGACAATCACTACCAAACTTTTTTCTGGATGTACAAAATTATCTTTGCGACTATAAAACATATGTAATGTGATAACTGTCAGTAGCTATAATTAATTGCCATATTTCTTAATCAGATTTCAGTAACCTTACATCTGTTACTTCCCAACCCTGTGTAAACTGCCTTAGCCTACAAAAATACCTTAATTGGATTAAGATCAACTTGCGATCTATAAAAAAAGATCTTTTGCCGGGTAGATGAGATTATCATGATGTGATTTTGATATTTGGTAAAAGTGTGCTGATGGTTAGGATGATAGCTATCAGTGCAGATAAATCCAAAATAATTATGGTAAAAGAAGTCACTTGCAAAAGATACTGCCAGAGGATTTTGGTTTTACATTCCCAATTAACTGGCACAGCGTTCAAAATCTGTGCCACAAATGACATACAATAAACCCATAATAAATAAACCCATAAACCAACATGCATGAAAGCACTATTTGACAGCCTTAATGTTTCCACTTGTGTTGTTTAACACAAAAGGAGCCACCTAAAGGCTTGTTGTTGCAGATAAACAAACAACAACCACTTAATTGGTCATCACCATTTTGTAATCTGCAACCAGTCAAATATCCTTGGGTAGTACACAGATTCATGATTTGCTTTTGTGTTTATATTTTGTACATACTAATGTGAATAAATGAAACATACAGCATATGTATCAATGGCTGTATTCATTAACTGGAAATAAATATATTAATACATTATTTTCCTCCTTCCTTCCTATAAGCCAAGTGCTGCTGAACATTTTGTTAGATAAATGTGGATGGAGTCCTTCAGTTAAATAAGGGACTTCATATTCCACCCAAAGTGTTGCCTAACATTTTCTTGTGTTGTTTGGAGAACAATAAGTCAAGATAAAACCTCAAATTTGATGCTTTTAATACTCCCCTATGTCTGCTCAAGGGTTTTCAAGTGTTGCTGTAGGACTGGCTATGACCAGCAGCAAATGCTTCCTGAACTATTGATACTAACCTTGGTTGCATCATTCGCCTGCTTTACATTTGGTGATCACTGTACACCCACCAGAGAGAGCGAGGAGAATGCATTTTAAAGCACTTTAGCTCTCACAAAACATAGCTATTGGTGCCTGAGAGGTTTATTCTCTCATTTTTTTTTTTATCAGATTAGGTTGGCCTTTAAAGAAGAAAACCAGCGAAACACCCCCAAGGCGAATGTAATAATAGTATTGTGATACTTTATTGATTTGCTTAGGGAAATTCTATTTTTCCTCCAGTTGAGGGATGGTCTCTCTGACCACTCGTCGCCTCCCTTTTTTTTTTGTCCCTCATAACACACAGTCTGAGCGCCTCACACAGAGGAAAGAGAGGAGCCTCACTGCTCTTCTCTCTTTTTTTAAGCATTATTACTTAATGCCAAAAGACAAATGCTATCTCTGGCGGTGGAGAAGCGGAAGAGAGGAAGAGCTATCTGTTTTCCCTGACACTGAGTCCCTTTATCCTCCACCTCCTCTGGCGTTACTAGGAATTACTTATCCTTCCTGGTGATATTCCTGACAACGCAGCACTAAATTCTGCCTCCCTCACACATTTCTCTCCCTGTGTGTGTGTATGTATGTATCTGTGTGTGTGGAGGATCTGGGACGCGGGTTTATTTAAGGAAAGGCGTTGGTGGTATTGGTGTCACCTGAGGCCCTTATTCTCCCAGCGAGAGATAGTATCACTAATCACTCTTAGCACTGATACAGTATGCAGATCAGGAGGTGATATAATCCTGGTTCTTGCGACGGAGTGCGGTGCTGGTGGATTTACGTTCACCCAATACGCCGCATACAATATGCAGCACTATTAAATTAACATTAGCAGCATAATTCGAGTACAAAGCATATACTTCCACTTTTTTAATTATAGATCCTCCTACCTGTAATTAGTTGTGGCAAAGTGACTGACCTGTAAAGCCTCCTACGTGTTCCTTTCCCTTTGTTTTGCTTTGAAAATCACCCTATGAAACATGTTTACCCACACGTCAGCCCCTCCTCTGAACTCACCATAGACGTAGAGTACATATTCAGCACTGCTGGTGCCTAGGTGGTTGCTGGCTTCGCAGCGGTAGGTGCCATTGTCTGTCTTGTTGAGGGAAGTGAAGGTGAGCTCCCTTCCCTCTACAATCATTCTCTCCAGGTCAGGGAGCTCGCCGCCATCCTTTGTCCACATGACAGGATCTGGCCTACGAGGTGAGAGAGTGGGTGAGAGGAAGCCGGGTTGAATAGGGACAATTCCTCTTCTAGTGAAAGCAAAGCATGCAACTGAAGCATTAAAAAAGAATGATATCAATAAGCTGGGGTTTCCATCCGCCTGTTTTTACACAAGTTTTGAATCTGCTCATAAGAAAACTTGAGTGAAAACAATGTAACTCCTAAATTTTGCAAAAACATTGTCATCCTTGGCTGGAGGTGGACTAGTTGGCGTGTTTCCCGAAGAGAAAATGTGATCAATTCTGATGGAAACGGTTAATTTGAAGAAACGATGACAATGCAGGGATTTTTGTGCTTCCGCTCTGAGGAAGCACACGCCAAAACATGGCAGTGGACGGAAGTGCACGTTATGTGAGGATGGATTTTTAATAAAAAGTCCATCGTTCAGATTGCAGTAAAAAATGGAAAATTAAGTGGTGCATATATCTGTACTTTTGTATCTGAGTGCCGATCTATTCACTGGACGTTTGGACTTTTATTAAAGTTTTTACCGATCTTTCCAGGGCAATGAGGTCATCAAACCTCTCCATCTTTGAAACTGCAATCAAAGTTGCTGCCCAACTTCATCATGTAGTTAAAAGGAATGGATACTGATTCTCATCTTTTTCCCGCCAAATTTTTTAAAATGCACTCAAAATATGTACAAAATTTGGATGAACAAATAGCTAATGATTGTTGTTGTATTGTTGTTGTTGTATTTTGCGTGACTTACGAGGGGTTTCCTTTGGACACACACTCCAGTTTCAGGTACTGACCCTCTTGAGGGACTGCGAGGGAGTGGATGATTTCCACACGAGGGGCATCTAGGACAGAGAGAACGTTGTGATTAGAAAGTATAGCATGCTCACATATGTGTACACCAGTTTATGTGTGTGCACTCACAGTGGACCTCCAGCACTTCGGTGGCTTGCTGCGGTGTCTGCGAGAGCGCCACATGGTCCACTCTGCAGGTGTAGGCCACTCCATCATCATTCCTGTCCACGTGCAGCTGCAGGGAGCTCCGTACTGTAAACGTCCTCCCACTTGCGTTCACCTCCTTGGCACCTTGGGAGAGAGTTGGACGCTGTCACTGATCCTGTGGGTTGTGATGGCCACACTCGAATCTGCTGGCTCTGTGTTCAAAATCTAGTTTACTTTTGCCTCGCATCCACGGCTAAACTTCACAGGGGTTTCTGATCAACACAACTAAGAGCTTATCATGCAATGCAGCGCGCACCTAAATCTATATTCACAGTATGACTATATATTCTTTACATAACAGCTCTGAAAACACTGTGGTGGGCTATTGAATATTAGACGTAATTAACTGTTTCTCAGCTGGAAAAGAGATTACAGTCCTTTATGCATGATTGGAGAGAGTGAAATGAAGCTAATGTTGTTAATGATGTTCATAACGATGCTGTGAAATCATATTAAAAACTCCACCTGTTAACATGAAACTGCAGTGATAGCGCAGTGTTTTTGTGATAAGAGACGTGTAAGAGAATCGCTGAACAAAAGCAATTTCCTGGTGTGTGGATGCACAATGCGCCAAACCTCGAAGTGAGTTGATGCTTGTTTGACTTCCATCACACTGGCTGCTGTATGAGAACAGACTGTATCTCCCTCATGGGACTCCGTGCAACCTTAACAGCGCACATCGTAGTTCCCCTCCCCGCAGTGCACATGGCAAGAAGCGTTAAGAACGAACAAACAAACGGCCGCACGGAGGCACCGGCAGAGCCCGGCTCTTAATAAGAGTCAAGACATAACAGCTCTATTTTGAGGAGAACTGACTCTTCACAAATCCTTGTCTGAATTCCAGTGCTCCAGCGTTGCATGCACTGTTCAGCAGCAGTATGCATGCATACAAACTAAAACAAACACACAAAAACCCTTCTTACTCATTGTACTCAAATCGCTGTTTTTCTTTTTCATTCTCCTGGTCTAATTATAGGAGTTAATTAATTAACTGGAGTTCAGGTGCAGGACAACGCTGGGATGCATCTCTCTCCCAATTAATATTCCTCCAAGACGCCTACGCTCAATTATAATGATCAGTCAGAAAAGAGTCCTTGCCAGGAATCATGTATCCAGCTCATTTGCAGCCATGTATGGTTATGTAGTGCCACAAAATGTTATTTTGAAAGTCTTTCAAATTGAGAATTTCAGCCGTGTAATTGGGATATTTTTCTGAGGATAATTTCCAGATGTTTTCCCCATAACCAGATTCACTTGCTAACAACGTTATTTGTGTACCTCTGCACACATCTTCATCACACATCTACTTAGATGCTGGTTTAGCATTGTAGTCTAGTGACAGTTCCAGTCTGGGCTGAAAGAAAACCCAGCTGCCTCGCTGCAAGGCTGGTACTCTATGATGTTCGTCTTTACACTCTAGGCCTGCTGAACCATCTCTGACCCCGCCTGCCGTCTATTCCTGCACCCACACAATTTGTCCAGATCTCACTCTATGGATGCTCTAGCCAGGTTTCCACCTCTCCCTCTCATCCCCTGACGATGTGACAACCAGCAGTCTCATCAGGACAAAATGATTACCGGGCCAAGCATCTTGTTCTGAGGCAATTAGGTGTTTGGCAATAATTTCAATCAGCCTGGTTGCAAAACATCATCATAAACACTCCTCTACATCTGCACAATCTGCTCTCAAAATTATCCAGGCAACACCTGCCCTGTAAAACCCAACTAAACAGCTGACTGCTGGTCCACCTCTCCGTCCCCATC
The DNA here is from genome assembly GCA_900302615.1 of Holocentrus rufus. NCBI lineage: Eukaryota > Metazoa > Chordata > Actinopteri > Holocentriformes > Holocentridae > Holocentrus > Holocentrus rufus. The sequence goes on along the minus strand of OMLF01048271.1, from coordinate 11,436 downwards.
AACACCCCAGTCCTTGCCAAAACATCAGGGAACTCCCCAAACCCAGCTTTTACTCATTATCTACATAATGACCTGAACTTTGGCTTACATCCTGATCCCATCATTCCCCTCTCAGCTTCCTGTGTGTCCACTCGCATGATGCCTCCCTTAGATGAGCCAAAAGATAATTGATCTCTCTTTGGCTGCTGATTAAACAAAAGTTTCAGGATCATTTTGGCGGCCGAGACCCTTTCGACCACCTACTGTACCTTTTCACTTTCACCATATTAGCTTCCATGGAACTCTCTCCTTGGAATAATATTGGCCTCTTTCAAATCTTTAGCCCTGCACATCATCCCTGAATGCAGCATGGCCCAGCGGTTACAGAGGCTCTTCCTTAACCAGGAGATCACAGATGCGACCCGTGTAATGGCACCGTCTTCCTGTCAAACTGTCTGGACACTGAACCCCGACCTGCTCCAGTGGTGCCCTGTGCACAGACCACATGACCGGCATCTACTAATTAACACTCTCTCTGCTTTCTTCAACACTCTGCTGCAAACACAGTGCTATTTTTCAGATTCCTGCAATGGCTTTAATTAATATCTGCAATATATATGACGCCACTTCAGCTCGAAAGACATTAAGATCCTTGACCAAGACACATTAGCTATAAAGCGCCGTAAAAATGATTGACTTGGCAGGACCATTCATGTCCACCTCGTCCACTTTCCATCCGCACTTAGCCTTGAACCCTTAATTCATTCAGGGTTTCGATTTACAGCACTGGTCTTGACTCTTTCAAGCTTTCAGTTTCTGGGACACTCTCTCTGCTTTGGCACAAATACAATGAGGTATCCAAGACCCCACAATCTTACCTTAGCTTAACGGTTCCTGAAAAATACACCACTGCTACAGCAGCTCCACGGTTTTCATGCACTAGCTTCTCAATTTCATCACCAGTATGCAGCCATCTTCAAGCCTGTGTTTCCTAATGTAGCCCTCAATATGACCTTTGTTCAGCCACTCTGAATCTTTTGGGGGACAGTCATTGTACCCACATTATGCCAATAGTCAGTTTATTAGAAAATATCAAGTCCACAAATTCGTAATCCTCCATGGGCTGTCTTTCAAACAAAAACTAATACATTCAGGTGTCCTGCCTTATCTCTGCATTCAGATGTTGTCCTGCTTTGTGCAATTGTGCTTCAGTGCAACACGCCTCTGTCTCTTTCTGTATTCTCATCATAGCAAACTTAAAAAAGCACCAGTGTATGTACAGTCTCTCTCATGCTGGTTGCCTTTGTTTGTATCTCCTGAAGAGATTGTTTACGCTCCATATCCTCCTCTCCTTTGCTCTCATCTGCTCCACTTTCTAAGCATCCCACCCCGCCGTCTCCTCTCCCTCTCTCCACTCTGCCAATCATTCATTCTCCTCAGTCACTTCCCCCAAGTGAGGCAATGCGCCCGCCTCCCCTAGAGATGAATGATTGACAGGTCTGCAGCGTTAGCAACACTCAAACAGACAACAGGAGAGAGGAGAAATGGCTGAATTTCTTCACAAAGAATATAACTGTCGGAGGTTTAGAGGAGAAAAAAAACAGAGGAGGATTAGAGAGAGAGGCCATGGTATTTATATTACTATCACTTGCTTTAGCAGATGGAAACATTCTCCTATCATTTCTACCAATTATGCCGAGTCTTTAAATTCTCCTTTTCCCTCCTCCCACTGTCTCTCTATCAGTCAACTGAACTCATGTCTTTACTCCCTACTGCTCTCCTTATCTTCATTATTCCTCTTCACTCTCTCTGCAATGGCATCACCTCTAGTAGCCCCAGATGGTTCAGATCATATATTTGCTGATATCAAGATCTGTATAGAGCAAATATTGGCAATAGCGATCTGATCCTATGTTCTGGATCCAAACACCTCCTTCATCTCGAAGCTTTCCACCCTCACCTCATCCGATTTCTTCTTTTTGTGTGTTTCCTATCTCAGTATCTGTTTTTTCAGGGTTAAATTTAGTGTGTTACAGTTAGCGATGAATGTGTTAAATTCACAAATGAGTCAGATGCACGCATTGAAAGTTAAGCTTTCTTGCTTTCCTGATAATCAATACTTGCAATATGCAGTTTCTTTGATAAAGAGCCAAAAGTAATTTGCTTTAAGTAGATCTAATGGCCTCGTTTTAAGAACTTGTATCAAATTGCCCTCGCTTAGATTGGACAGTTGACTAAAATCTGCCATATGCACAAGATTTAGTGATCTGAGCTTTTCTTCCAATTCAAGACGTTTTCCAATTAAGTGCTGCGACTTGAAGCCAAAAAGTGTGTTTTTCACCTAATGGTTGTTAATAACGTCTCGTTAATATTTTGTCCTCAGCGCTATTTTGAAATGAAGATTTCAGCTTTCTCTGTTTTATTAAAAATGTGTTTATTCCACATAATGGCTTTTTGTGATAGCCACCGGATTTACATTACTGCTGCTAATACAGAAATTTAATGCATGCATTTAAAAAATATGCTTGTGTGTGTGTGTGTGTGTGTGTGTGTGTGTGCCCATGTGTGACAAAACAAAGACAGAGGAAGACAGTTTTCAAGCGCAAGACTTCCCCTCAGTTGGTATGACTCATACGGAACACAAAATCCTTCACTCTTTGTGAACAGCACCTGCTCTAAAATAAACATTATTTCTAAAAGTTAGTTCATATTTCACGAAATGCTGCATGAAAACAGTACATATCTGATTAGAAGTGCAAATCCAAGCACAGCTCCCAGATTCAACTGTGTGACATGAGTGCCTCGACCATTTAAAGTCTTTTAGGACTCTCTTATCTCTTGGCTATTTGAATGCTCTCTGATTGCCTCTGTGTGAGTCTGGGTGAGAGCGCCCCAAAAATTGACTTTCTCGCACAAAACTTTGAGTTCATCAATATCATCATCTGTGCCAAAGTCCTCTCAGACCCACTTAGAGAACATGATAACGGTTGTCTAACCGCAACTGATACCTCATTGTTAAGGTGTCAGTAATCTGTATGCACTCTGGGCGCTCCTGCATGATGGTGCGAGGCGTGCGCACAAATACATGTGTGAGTGCATGTGGAGAGGTTTAATTGGTCTATAAATATCTTATCACATTTTAAGCACAGCTGCGATGAGTGGCTGACATCTTAGCTGCCATTGCAGCTCGGTCTTGTCATTAAAATGAGTCTTTCTGTCAGTCTCACTTACACAGATGTCACTTTAACACATGCCTATACATACTGCATGTGTATATACACAAGTTTGCACACTGTTGGCTCTGTGTGACAGCAAGAAGTAACAGTGTGAGTTTTGAAAAACAAAGTATCCAAAATCATGTAAATTGACAAACACATTTTCTGGACATAAATGTTTTTATTTTGTTCTGTGGCTTGTGGGTGTAGAGATCAAGGTTTAACCATCGTTGGTGAGACCAGCTTTCTCCGGTAGGAGCGCCCACTCACTGCTGAGGAGGCAGTCTGGTGTTTCAACTCATCACTTACTGTATGCAGAGATTTCCTTTCATTTCAATTTCAATTTCATCTGGGGAAATATAGCAGCAAACGTGCAATGTCTCAATCAGGCGTTATAGGCTCGGTGAGTGCGGGAGTGGGCAAATCTTGCCTAAGAGCGTTAATCCATTAAAATAAAATAAATTCATCAATTCATCAATAAAACCAAATCAATCAAAACTGCTAAAAATCATCTCTTTGTTTATTTTAAATAGGACCATAATGTGCATTAATATATAATAAATACAAACTTCTCAGAAGATATATACATATTTAAAAAAAAGTTTGTAATTCTATGAATTTTGAACTAGTAATGTCCCCCTGTCCTTAACCTGAAACCTGGCAGAGCTTCGCTGTCACTGTTGTGATCTGTGGGTGGGGACTCAGAGCTCAGCATCCTCTGTGTGAGCCAAGATAGAGCCTTAGAGGATTAGGAATGGAAATGACAGGCGTAAAGATGAGGGGATCTGACCCTTTTATGTCATTTCACAGGAGAGAGGGACAACCTAAGAAAGGAGGGATAGATAGAGAGACAGAGGAGGACTGCTGGGCTGGAGGAGACATCATCAACAACAGCCACAGAGCTGACTAATCCTGGCAGCAGGGTTCTGAGGGCTGACTCAACGTTAGCTCTGTTTTTTTTTTCTCCCTCTGAATTGCAGCCCATGTTAGATTTAAAATAATTTTTGCAAACCAGAACAAGAGAAAATTTTCTGTGGGTGGGCATGAAGCTCATTAAAACATATAATGGTGCAAATTACTCATTTAAATAAACTAAAACACACAATACAAACAGTATCAAAATAGATCATGTCTTTATTACAGTATGCTAGATATAGGGATGGAGCAAGATATCTTTTGAGGCCATATAACAGTATCTGATATCTTCTTATCCATAATGGCCAATACTGAAACATATTTTTGTCAGAATCGGAATATAAAACCAGGTGCAAAACAGGCTCAGCTTTTCAGACAGGCCTGCAAGGTCATTGTTTTATAAACAAAAGACCATATTAGGCTGGTATTACATGCTGCAGTTGAAATGCAACTTCAGTTCCGTGCAACTTGGAGTCCCAGGCGAACCATCCAGTGCAAATTATGAATTCGGTTTGCATCATCATTTGGAATGTTGCATAATAGGTTTGTTGACATGACAACAGTAAAAGTTATATTTCCAACCTGCAAATAATTGCATAGAAGCTGCATGGTGGAAAGCCAGCCTTACTTTTGATCTGCTAATTTTACAGTTGTATTAATGGCACTTCACAAAAAGGCCAAATTTCACAATCAGCCAAATACTCATCACTTTTCGAACTGATATGATATTGCTTTTTACAACTGATATTGGTTACTACCAATGTATCCGTCCATCGCTAGCTAGATTAATGCTGCATCCTCTCCACTTTGCCTGTCAGTTGAGCTGCACAGCAGTAGATAACACTAAACTTTAAAAACAGGAAGCTCTGGATCTAATGCACAGAAGGCTCCAGCTGCAGCGAGGTGTGGAGGTGATGTGTCGCGTCCTCTAAAAAAAAAAAAAAAAATTCTCACTTATTCTGTCTGCTGCTTTTGTGTCGTGTTCAGGGAGCTGGACCTGTTGTCGGCCGGCAAGCATCCTCCCCTGGCCGACCTGTCGTAGCGGTTCTGCTCTGCTGTTAACTGACGGGTGACTACAACCAGGAAACAACGTTAAATGTTAGGAGACTTTCTATCAGAGCCTGGCAGAGCCTTATCAGAATGTCCTTTCTGACATGGAAATCCCTAAGCAGTCACAGTTAAGGAGCCTCAGTTGCGCCTTGATGTCGACAGTTCCCACTTGCCCTCCAAGGGAGAGGGGTCTGGTCAATCTCAGTGCCCTGGCATTTAAAACTGGACATGCGCTCCACCTCTTGGATATTGATCTTAATGGCCACGGACAGTGGGTGGAGCGATCTGACTCTGCTGCTGCCAAAGTGCATCTCTTTTGGCTTCTGCCTCAGCGAGTCTGCACAGCCTTGAGTCAAACAAGTCTGTTAACCTTCGACCGCACTCCTTCTACGCCGCTGAGAGACTGAGGATCAATTAGACGCACCACTGCATCGGCGTACTTGATCAGGGTGACATAAGAGTCATGAAAGAAGGAAAAGGTGGTGAGCCGTCTACAGGAGTGTCTTTAATAAAAGATGCGTCGACTTTTCTGCCTCTTATACTAGCACTTTCTCGGTGGCCATGTTAGTTAGACAGCTGGCGTGCACAAAAGCTTCAAAGTGTGATACCACAAAGAGAAGAGAGGGAGACCTTTACTTTATTCAAGCTTAAAGCCTTGATGTTAATTAATATAGCAATACATCTACTAGTCCTAGAAACCAAATCTGTTTACTGGTGAAGGCTACAGATCTGATTTCAGACAGCAGCTGTGTGTGTGTGTGCAGGATAGAGAGCGAGTATGTTTTTGTGTGTGTGTCTGTGTGTGTGTGAGTTCAGCATCTTTTATTCATGCCAGCACTGTGACTTGCAGAAGCCATCTTGAAATTACATCTTTAATGACCATTGATCCACTCCACCCTTGGGAGCTGGATAATATAAATGTGGTCCCAATGCAGACTTTTAAAGTAGTGTGCAAGGTTGTCTAACACCGCTCAAACCACTGAAAATGTATGAACGAGAAAACTTTTTTAAATTCCTGCACTTAATTCTTATTTCGGTGTTCACAATGGCACTAGAAGCCTCATCAACCCCAACATCATCCTCTTTGAAATAAGCTCCAGGAACTATTGCCTCTTCATTTCCCTCAATTGCTCCATGCAGAGCCAACCTTAGAATAATGATGGTCACCTTATTCTGTCCTCAGTCATAGTAGCCAAGGACAATTACCCATAACCAAAGAAATAGCCCCCACTATTTCAAAAGGTTGTTCAGTCACCGTTCAACTCTTCAATGAACTAGCAGACTTGAGTGATAGCATATTGAAAAGTCAGCAGACATCCCCCTAAAATAGTGCGGGGTATGTCTTTAGTAATGGCTCCTTGTCCTTGACTAACAAGATTGACAATAGAATAGGGATGTGACCCCCAAGAGAAGTTGAATCAAATCTGTTTTTTTCTCCCCCCCCTCCTCTTAAGCCTCCTTGGAATAGAGCTATCGAGTAACATGATGAAGCTATAACCTCTACAGTTTAGGTCAGAGAGGATGATAATACTAGTCCGATCGCGAACACCCTTATTTGAAATAAATATTCATTTCATCTCCGCCTTGCCTTGGTCTCCTCGCAGCTCCCTCTGGTTCAGTGGTGTGTAAACAAGTGCTACATGTGGTGATATTGGCAGAGGTCTCCCTGGGTTACTGTGTGTAACTGAGATAGAAATATATCATTACTGGGTGGGGACTGAGGGGATCTGAGGGACAAAGAGACTAAGAAATAAGAATATTGGATTCCATTGCACACGCACACACACACACACACATACACACATACAAGCTTATGTCCTTACATACAGCCTGTCTGCTCCATCTGTCTGCCTTTCCTTTCCTAGCAAAGACAAGCTACGACACATACACACACACACACACACGCACACACACACACTTAGTACAGGGCGTCCGTTAACTGCATGTGAATAGGTGATGGACTGCTCCAGCGGCTCGGCTGGTAATATAATCTTCTCTATTCCCCCAGATCCCACACCAATATGTCACAATTGTCATTTATTCCCAGCATGGAAGCCCACAATCAGATGGCTTTTCACATTGCACACATCCTGATCCTGTCAGGATGATGAACAGTCCAAGTGCACTCACATGCACCTAAACATTTGCATATATTTCACATTAACACTTGTTGCCCTGCGTGTCTGCATGCTGTGCATATTGTTTTTCATGTTGTATATATTTATTAATATATATATTTGTTTTATTTACAATGGTGTGCACTGGTAAAGAACAAGAATACGAGAGAGAGGAATAAGAAAATAGATTTGAGCGGCATGCTGCGTGAGGCCTATAGTGAAACCAGTAGGAAATATGGAAATAATTGATGTCATGTGCTTCTGCATGACTTCTCCAAGGAGGCACGCTCACACACACGCACACACACACATACACATACACATACAAACTTCCTTGGGGTCCTACTTAACAGGTTACTCTGACTGTGTCCAGATAACACTTCACACCTTCTTGTAACCATGAAAAACTTTACCAATTAGTAGCAGAAAAGCGTTCACATTGCGACAAAGGAGGACTAAACGCGCGCATGTCAGTCTTTTACCTTTCTTGACAACATGCTGTGCCCTGAACTGCATGTCCTCAAAATGTCTGGAACAAGCATCACACTTACTGGCCAAGGAATTGCTAATTAAGCACAGACACCAGGTTGTAAGGATAGACGAGACATAATAAAGGCCCAGAGTATAATTAATTATGTCGACAAGGGCAGCCACTGAGGGGAAAAAAGCACACAAAATCTTCACATATTTGTTTTGATTAGAGGTGGAATATGAACTATTTCTAGAGCCTAGTTAGGTAGAGAGGCTATGTGTGACATTCAGAGGTGTTAAAAACAGAGTGTGAATTTGCCTTTCCTCTTTCCAGAGGCAGCGGGAGATTAACATAGCTTTATGTAAACATGAAAGAGGAGACTATTCGGAGAAAAGGTTATTGTCATGACAGAGCTTAAATATCATTCCCAACTTCAGCATCATCTAACGCTTAATTAAACAGAGCGCTACAATGATACCCGCTTAAAACTGTTAACATTGGGAGGAAAGCCGGTATTGATTTGTGTTTATCTGCTTGCTCATCTGGACCCTGGGAAATCCGAATGCTAGATAGCAGGCTGAGCTGTCTGGGCTTAAGCTCGGGTAGAAAAGGTAGAAACAGTACGTGGTGGGGGAGCTTTTCAGGGAAACAGGAGAAAGCCTAACATCGACTCTAATAGAAATTCTGGATGAGTCCAACAGCATATCTGCCAAGAATCTTGTAATCTGACATTTGTATAAAGTCCCAGAGCCTCAAAGCTCTGCCACTGCTTTCAGCTTTGGGACAATATTGCAAAAAATAATTTTAGAGAGGAAAAAAAAAAGACTGCATTACATAAATTTCTTTCTGAAAGTTATTTCATCATTTTATGTTGGCCTTTTCAGCAATTTAAGCTATTTATGTTAACTATATCATTACCTATAAAATGTCTTCTGTTTTGTGAATGATTTCAGAACTTACAGAACTGGTGATCTTTTTTGTGTTGTAATATTTATGCAGTACCACTAGTCCAAAGCCTTGTTTAGACTTGGTTTTAAAATGCGTCTCAGGCGACTGGATGACAAGTGGACAGACGAGACACATAGCTGTTCACACCTTTCTCTACCATGCATCTCCAAGGCGTCTTAGCTGACCACTTGTGTTCAGTTTTGTCGCTTAGGCTAGAAGGTCAAAGGGCGCCGTGCACAGTTATTACAAAAGTCTCTCACCAGACTAGCACCAGGTATATTTCACATGAGCTACCTCTGTCAACCGCCGCCACATCCTTCACTGATGACATGTTTTCCTGTTATGTCGTTTTGGGGATGGATCAGGACTCATTAGCATTTAGACTACAAATGATATGTGGTCAAATGCACCTCAGCAAGAGGTTTGAGAGATTGGATCACAATTTGGGGTTGTTTACACTTGTATTTAGCGTGGTCCACTTTTGATCTGTAGTGCTCAGGAGAGGTAGGAGGAGCCGTCGAGCAGCAAGTCGGGTCCCTGAGGAGCGAGAGAGGCCGGTGCGACCGAGCCAAGCAACCCCCAGTGACTACAGCATGGCGACAGAGTGCTGCAGGGCCAGGCAGGACTGAAAGAGAGAAAGGCCGGCGTGACCAAGTGACAACCCCTGGTAACGGAGGATCAGCAGTGGACGGTTGTGGAGGCACACCCGACGGAGAGGGAGACGAGAGAGGAGGGATCTGTGGAGGGGTGAAGTACGCTTCACCTCTCCTCCCGGCTAAATATCTCTCCTTAATTCTACTTGATTCCATGCATATTGTCCAAATTTTAATCAACACATCCCCAAGGGAATAGCTATAAACAGCCGCCCAAATTCACGATATGCTAAGGTCAAACAGTTGTTTGTTTTGCTTTATTAGTTTTGGTTTTGCTGTGGCCAAGTGATTCATTAATTTAGTTTCCTAATCTGGGGTGTCATGTTTACTTGATTTAAATTATTTGACCTATTGCATTCTGAGGAAAACATTCTGCCTGTGCCTGTCGGCTGTTTATTTAATGGACATTTGAGGGATGTTAGGAGTCACCTTTGGTTACAAAAACTGTGAACATTCGACCCTTAACCTCTCCTCACTGTGCCTTGCCTCCTGGACACGGCCTGGCCAAACACGCAGGAGGAAGAAAGGCCCTTCACTGGACCAGAGACCCTAATAACTCCTCACTGTGTTGGTGGATGGTGATTTTATTGAGAGTCTAAGCCCAGACTGTTTTAATCATTGTTTCCTTCCCTATTTTAAATAAAGTATTTTTCTAAAGACTCACGTGTGCTGTCAGGACAGAGTGCTCCCCAGTGGGACGGGAGTAAAAAAAGCTTGGGGTTTCAGCCTGTTACACGTGTGCCAAGCAGATGAGAGAATTAAAGCATCTGACCTTAATAAGAAAAGCGTATCCACCAGAGACCGCCATCACTTCAAACCACCAAGGACACCTTTGGCTACCTGTTAACTTTCTGTGGTAAATTAGACGAGCATCATGTCCGGGCCACATTACCATTTGCCCTCCGGGTAGCTCGTCTCCCAGTGGTGGGCCACTGGGAGACACAGTGATCAACCATGGAGGCACAATAAGCCTGTGAGGAAAATACCCGCTCTGCTAATTGGTACATAGTCTATTTCTATAAGCTTCTTGTTCCTCAGAAAATAAAGAAGAAACAATGTGCAGGTGCTTTGTATGCGAGGGGTTGGTTCAGGGAAACAGGGCTGGAACACTGGCGCAGTGCAGTGCTCACAGTATATTATGTTAACACAGTAATTACATTACAAGTACTCTGGATATAATATGTATTGCTTGAGGAATTACTTAAACTAATGCTTGGTAATGGTTAGAGATAATAACAAGTAACACAAAATATGTCAAGAGGTGTATATTAAAAATCTAAATGGACAGGTCTCACCTGTGAAGACGTTCAGTCAGTGGTAGTAAACATAAAGATTGTTAGCATATTTTTATCTTGCTGACTCACTGCTGATTGGGTAAAGAATATTTCACAGGGTCTGTCCAATTTTAGTAACATTTGTATTTTTATAATTCCAAAAGAATCCCGTTTTAATTTTAGAATGGGACTAAATGTGTTCCAGGTTGCAAACTTTCAATTGTTGCCATGGGGAACAAAGAAACCAATAGCAACATGTTTTCATTTCCTAAGATAATAAACCAAAGCCATGTAAGTTATTGCTGAGATCATATTTGAATTTTGTTAAACTGTTGTATAAGCAGGAAAATGAATTCAGCTTTGTGTGTTTTGCATCTCAAACGTCCCTCGCAAAGGGGACTTTCCTCCATTCAGACATCCAAATTGGGAATTAAAGATGTGAAACACCTGGCTGCTTATTATTCTGATTACTGAGTTTATGTGATCGGTGGGATTATAGAAAGACCTCATGACAGTGTCCTCCCAGCCCGGTATCATGTTTTGACATTCAAAAAAAGAAAAGAAAAGAAAAAAAAAAAAACCTGCCTCTAATTGTCTATTCTGTCTTTGTTTACACTTGCAGTCATTTAAATTGGAAGAGAGCGATTAACATTTTGTTACATCATGCCTTACTCCGACTGAAGAAACAGCATAAGAAACCTTTGAAAAAGTTTTGCAACTCCTCAGATGATTGGTGACACAATCTGTACCTCTGGGTTCCATTTTTTTTTTTTTTTGACACAGCACTGCATCTGTTTCTCTCTTCCTTAAAAA
>OMLF01048270.1:0-17331 GCA_900302615.1 Holocentrus rufus | reverse complement strand
GAACTGTTCCATAAAAATAACTGAAAAAGAACTATAATAACCTCAGTTTTCATATTATACAAATATCACAGAAAAACTATACTGTATAAAGGGATATTACAGTGGTACCATTCTGTAGCTGATAAACCATTAAGTGCAACAAGATAAACTTTAGACACACAGCATTATAGTTCATTTATCTATCTATTTATTTATTTATGTATTCATTCCTTTTTGGGAGTGGGGGGTTTATCAGATTGCTAACCAATGAGGAGGGAGATAATATGTATTTTCTCATCCCAGAGGCAGACCATCCCTATTACATAAGCATTAGGAAACATACAGCGCTATTTATAGATGTTTGCCTCTCAAGCTGCCAATAGGCAGGATTACAGAGTCATCCAATTCACATGAATTACAGGCAACATTATTTTGGCTGTCAGTCCATGCATTGCTGGTGACAATCTGTGTTTGGATTCAGACTGCAGTATAGTTTCTGTCAGAGTGGCGACATATCAACAGATTGACATTTAAAATATTTTGACATTCAGAGGATTTATTAATGGGTCTATATGCTGCACATGCAGAGATAAGATGAAACTTTTTTGATGCCTGTGGGGAGGTCTGGCCGTGGCGGCAGCAGAAGCAACAGGATGCAGCAGGGAAAAAGAAAAATTGGAGCACAAACGTAGAATATATAACAAGTAATAAATAACAAACAATAAAGCCGTACAATAAAACATAAACCCTTGTGGGCTTGTATAAGCACATGCTGCTGACAGCTTTACCACACAGTAAAAAGACTGTATGGATGGTAAATATGGGGGATGAGTATGAAGTAAGATGAATGGAGTCATGTTGGATATGGATTATTAAAACTGAAATATGTTTTGGCTGAACTGAATGAAAGCTATGTTTATTGTAGCTACAGTCTAGTTAATTTGTTAGTTTAGTGCCAAAACATAGAGGCGAAAAAATATGATCAGGCTTAAAATTTTGCATTTCCTTTTTGCTTCAATGAAAATATCATTCAGATATCTTCAGACGTCAGATGTCTTCAGACGTCATGCCCCTTCTGCTTTAAATTGCAAGTGCGCAATGAGCGTAGGCTTAATGACGGAAATTGAGCCAGTGTAGCGTAGCCTACGTACGTTTTCTACGTAGTGGAGGAGCAGGAGGAATCAGAGATACAGTCGCAGAAATACTGCAGAAAAAATCATTTCTGTTTGTGCTATTATAATATATACCATCTACATTCTGTCGGGAAGGACACACCGACAGTCACAAGTGATTATTTCCAGCAGCCATTGCTGACATGCGTTATTACACATAGCAGGTGAGTAAAATCTCGGGGATGTGAGGCGGTGGTTTCTATCTTTCTGTGTCCCGTCGAGGTTGTGTCTCATAAAAGCTGCAGTAGCGTTTTCATCTTTGCATTTATATGAGCTGTAAGTGATCAGAGGTCGCCTTCAGTGATCCTGTGTGAGAGGCAGGGAGGCTGTCAGTCGAGAGAAACGTTTCCTTATGCCATTGCGTCTTTCGAAATGTTTATATCCCTTGGCGCATGCGCAAACTGTTCGGAGCATTCTGGACCATGTAGTTTTTTTGTTTCTACCCACTACTGTCAGTACAGTAAACCTGAAGTAAATATCTGCCCTGTAAATTACAAAAATAAATAAATTTTTATTCCAAAATTGATTATATTGTTTAAGAAATGTTTGTATTACGTCATTGTACTGTAAGAATTTACAGCTGTTAATTCATTGTCATTTGATCATTTGTCATTTGCAGATGAAAGTAGAAATGCCTGAAAAAAATGTCTCACAGAGAAGATAATGAAGGGAAAAAGAGGTGAGCACAAACAACCAGTCAGACAGTTCCAACTGTGCTTATTAGGCCAACTGGGAAATCACTCAGTCCTCATGAAATTTATGCAGCAATGCTGTATTGAATACCTTTTGATGTCTGTTTCTTTCAGCTCGCACCGCACTGAACTGTATGCAAGCGTCCCACGGTCATGTATGCCCATTGTGTACCATCCAGACTACAACATCACCTTCATGGGGCTTGAAAAGCTCCATCCATTCGATGCGGGAAAGTGGGGGAAAGTCATTCGCTTCTTAAAGGGTAGGACAATGAGAAACACAGTGGCAGATGGGGAGGACATCTCCTTGAGCTGATGTACATGGAATACTTCAGAGTGGATCAGAGAGGAGAGGAGAGGCAGGGAACAAAGAGGGGAGTTGCAAAGAGCGGAGAGGTGAGGTTTGGCTGGTGCAGAGGGGAAAGGCAGAGCAATAGAGCAGAGATAATTAGAGAAAACTCCCTCTGGGAATCTGCAGGTACAATAGATGAGACCCGGCCCTGCTTTCAGTCTGAGGCCTAGGGAAAACATTAGCTGGCTAACTGGCTCGACTTCACACAGACTTGTTGTGAAAATGCACTCTAGGTTATCTTTGCCGTATGAAATACAGCGTAAGTAGTTTTAATGAATTCACAAAACTTTAAGAAGTTCAGAGTGCAAATAAAAACCGTGCCACTGCTGACACAGGAAAACACTTGTGTTTTCACAACTAACCCCGACAGTAATTAGAGAGAAACTGGATGATATAGCAAATATATCCTGCACTTTCTGGGAAATCATACAAATAAGTTTCTTTCTTAATTGAGTTAATAATTATGTTAAACATTTTACCCATATTTACATGTATACAAAACTTTAATTTATTTTGAGGATTATAAATGTGTTTATAATCCTGTTTACAATTCACCCAAAATACAAAAACTAACAAAAATTCCCCTCAGTCTGCAGTCTATTGATTCACACAGTGAGCCTGAATCTGGGGTGAATAGATAGAGTTTACCGGTGTTCTTGGACAAGAAATAGTTCCCAATGACTTCTTTGCCCCTTGAGAGCTGAGGATTATGTCGGGTATCTGGAAAGAGCTGCTGCTGTTGGATTTTTTATGTAGTTTTTGCAGGTATGAGCTCCACAAAACAAAATCCATCCTGCCCCACTTTATTGGGGTGCCAGGAGACAGAGACGATGGTGGCAGATCGGAAAACTCGCAAAATCACACAGTGATTGCGTCTATCTAAATGGATAGACTGCACTAGGGAAAAGGGGGAAAATATATATAATATTTTTGTGTTTTTGCTCCTTTTAAAGCAATGCTGTATTCGTGTTTAGGGTGTCTGCCACCATGTTGACATCAGATGGTGCATGTTGGAAAAGGAATCTTACCCGGGATTCAGTCTTGGAATTCCAACTTTAAGGGCTGTTTCATTACTTTTTCCCAGAAATTCCAACTGTCCAACATTTCTTGAATGCAGCATTAGTGTGATGAAACTCATTTAGCACATAAAAGACAATTTGAAAATCAACTTCTTGGGAAGTTGTATGACAAAGTTTTCACATAACATATTTTTCAGTCCTCTTTTGGTCTCATGCTCTACCCCATTTGACCCTATTTTTGACTCTATTTTCCCCTGTTTTTCCCCCAGAGGAGGAGTTCCTCTCCGATGGGAATATTGTGGAGGCCCGTGAAGCTACAGAAGAAGATCTGCTGGTGGTTCACACCAAACGCTACCTCAACAGATTAAAGGTAGCTGGCTTGTCCGCCACACTTCCTGACCTTTAATGCATCACTCATTAAGACAGCATGGCATGTTCACGGTTCTTCACATCTTCTCTTTCCTCCCATTTTCTCCACCATGTATCACATGCATCACTGAAAACCGCTGACAGGGATAGGCTGCCTGGCCAGTAATCTGAGCGGGATCTGTCAGGCTTTTAGGTTGATAATTATCAATAATCAATATGGGAAGCTATGGTCACAAACTAATATTAATGAGATTCAGTTTCATAAACCAAGCACTTGTTTGTTGCTTGGAGTTACTCTTCTGCTTATTGTTGTTTCTATCATGACATTTTCCTTCTCTATTGTAATGCAAGAGGTGAAATGAGAGAGCAAAAAGTGCACCATCAGAATGCAGTGGATTATCCCATAGGGGAATTGGTTCTCATTCAAATCAATCATGTTGCAGCATATTCAGCAGATAGCTCCTCTCCAAGTCCCTTGAGTAGCATTAGTCATCCCTCTGCAATTTATCACACAGAGGAATGTAGCATCCACAGTGTTGGTCATACTTCGTGCACCCGGCTGAATCTAGTTTTGGGTTTCGGATTCAGTTTGGTGTGGCCCGGTCTTTAGTAAATGGATGTGTGCTGGCGATGTGGGAATTCGGAGATGCGACTGTAAATCTCTGATAGAGGACTGTCTGCTGCGGAAAAGAGCAGCGGCAACTGTGGTTCTGTCATGTTCAAAAACATCTATGTATTTATTCTCTCTCCCCTCTACTGCATGCAGAACGAAATCTCGGAGGGCTTAAGAGAGGTATCTGAGTACTCTGCTGTGAATTTGCATTATTCTATGCTGTTATGTTTTCACGTGAGAGCTGAGACTCAATGCATAAGCCTGTTGTCAGCACTATAATGTCATTCTCGAGTCGGCTTTTCTGCACCTTCATATCCATACCCTGGTGTGCACACAAAGGAAGAATGCAATTTCCCAATTTGCCTTTTGTCCTTTGCAGTCAACTGAATGCTGTCTGTGTTTTCATAATGTTTTCCACAAGGATATGAGTGACAGAGTCACGGCGTGTATGTGATTGTGGGTCTTTTTCATTTTAGTGGTCTGTGGTGGTGGCAAGCATCACAGAAATTCCACCTCTTCTGTTTCTGCCCAACTTCCTGGTGCAGCGGAAGGTCCTCCGGCCTCTGAGGACACAGACAGGAGGAACGATAATGGTAGGACATCTGAGAGCCTCATTTTTTGTGTCTTCGATCCGTGTTTTAATCTGATAATTTGCAAAATAGCTTTGATTTTCCATATCATTTTGCCTGTCCCACTAAGAGCCCTCATTTATCAGGGGATGAGGAATAGATGAAGCTCTGTAGTGCACTAATGCCAAGTAATGATTTGATCCGCTGCTGTTTCTTTTCCTTCTATCCAATAATAGAGGCTTTGCAGGTGCACACCATGTCTGCCAGTGTATAATGTCCATTGTGTGCCAGCATCTTAAACAGAACAATCCAGCATTAAATATGCATAAATAAATACAATTATAAGATTAAATGTGGAAAATGAAAATAAGGTGGAAAATTAAATGAATACAAATAAATGACAAAGATTGGCCAGCTGTATATCTGGGTTAGAAAAGGGAGTTACGTGTGAAAGAGTGGTGTGGATATACTGTAGGTCAGTTAACTATAATGTGAATGGTCCAACAGGGTATTTCTTTTTTTAGCTTTTCGCCATTTTTCCAGTTTGTTGGGCTGTTCAATTGGTAATTCTGATATTTGGTACAAAGTGCAAGCGTGCACAACTCCAAAAGAAAAAACACGTACACGGTTTCACCAAGGATCAGGAGAAACAGTGCTGGTAATTTTTTTTTGGTCTACTTATGATATTTCCAACATGATTTTTAAAGCACTGATTCAAATAGTTCTGATGCAATCCATTTTTCTCCTCCAGAGAGATGCTACATCACCCTACATGTAAAAATGGCATAAACTCAAGTCCCTCTGTAGATGTGACAGATGCACTTGGTGTTAGACTTAAGTATCGGATAAACTGCCTGTATTGGAAAAGTTATCTGCCCAGCATCAAATAGCAGCATCCATACAAGTGGATCCCTCGTATAGGGAACAGGCCACTGCAAATCTACATTAGCTCAACAGCCTAAAGCACATATCAGTATACCAGCACTGAAGTGTTGAGCTCCATTGCTTTTAGATTTACCAGACTGTTGCCCACCATACACTTCTTTATCTCCCATGATAAAACATGCTGAGACAAGGATAAATTACTGTTGTGCTTGAATCTAGAGATGACATTTAGCACTTTAAAAGGAAGCTGCCCCGCCCTTGATAACACATAATGCTGCGCAAGATATCCTCATTGTTTAGTTTAGACAGACACCTTGCATCACCTTCAAGCTTTGCATTTGATGATGCAGCGTTAGTAACTTTTAGGTGTTTTGTTCAGGAAATAGGTCCACGGGATTTCATGTGATGTTTTATTCAAATATGCCGGTATTTGCAGGGAGAAAAAGTCCTCAGTCTTTGCTGATAGAAGATTTTCTGTGGAGGAGCAAGTAGCTTCCAAGACTGAGCGTCTCCCTGAAGCTCCCAGGGCTTCTGACTGTACAAACAGCACCCATGGAATTACCAAATGATAGAAAATATAACAAAAGGTGTTACAGTTTGTTGAAGCTCCACAGCCCCATGCAGTGACGGTCCCATATGTCGCCACCTGCTGTTTGCGTTCAAAACTGGCAAAATCAAAATGAATTGGACGGTTTGCAAATTTCATATACACAGCCTGAGGTGCGATTACATCTCTATTCCTGTGAAAGTGACTGAAACAATCTATTGCCATTTAAAATGCCACCAGATCCGTTGTGCAAGTTGTGCCTTCTCCAATAAATGAATAAATAAACTAAATAAATACATAAATAAACTTGCTGTTTAATCCCGTTTACAGATGATGTGTCTAAGTGTAGCAAAATGTCTGATATATTAAAGTTCGAGCTACCAATTAAGTTAACATTGAAGTTACCATTTTGTAATCAATTATTAAAAATCCCCCTGTGGGAAAAAATATCGGATTAGCAGGGTTGTGCGTTTGAATTTGTTTCTGAGTTTCGTCTCCTTCCACTATAACATAAAACTATTGACTGATGTTGTCCTCTGTGTGTCACTAACTATGCATTCAGTAGAGCGTAAGGAGGAAAGTGAAAGCGGTTTCTATTAGGCTTGTTATGCATAAAGGAGGAGTAAGGGATAAATAGCAGCTAATAAGATACAACTGTGGCCACAGACTTGAATGCACATGAGCTCATTAGTATCTGGAAATGAGACACACTGTATGGGTTTCTGAAATTACTGCCAAACAAATCCATGTTCAGTGCATACTCCTAATATCATTTCAAATGATTTGAGGCTTAGCTTCATGCCAAAGGTCTTTTTACTCCAAGAACTGCATTTTATCACGGATGTTTCATGCAGCCATGCAGATGAAATTAAGGGGCTGTAGTGAAAGATGCCTGGTACTTCCTGCTACACTGTGTGCTTATTCCCCCCAGACAGAAGAGTGGTTAAGCCATGGGCAGTGTGTGTGCATACATGCTAATATGTGTTATTACTCTTCCATCAGAGAGGTATATTGGCATTTACACACAGTCTGCACAGCTCATATCTCCTCCCCCCAGGCGTCCTGCATGCTGAGCTGCTGGAATACATGGCAGACAACTCCCTTTTTCATCCAGGGAAGAAATCTTGACCTGCCTTTGAAATGAGCAGCTGTCACCGTGCATGTCACAGCGTTGCTCTTACAGAGGAGACACACAGTAGAGAACTTCCTCGGGGCCTCTTTGGTTATAGCTTATTTGTCTCAGCTATTTATGAACTGATTACGCTCCATGAAAACAACTAGGTAGTGATTTTATTCATGTATTTTTTTTATTAGATTCCTAAAGACTTCCTTTGTTTTTAAACCCTGAGCGATCTTTTAAGAGGATGAGGTAATGGCACAGCTAAAGCTAGATAACAACCTCTTAATGCATAGCCACATGCACCATATTCATCAGAATTAGATCTCAACATGTGAGAGTTACAAACAGCGCCTGCCTTTCTTCCCATGAACACCGCACTTAGCATAATATATAACTTTGGGGGCTGTAAGAGAATTCCCCAAGGGAAAGTGAAAACAGTGTAGACTTTTATTCCAGAGCTATTTGTATGCTCCAGCATGAGTTTGCACTTACATTTTAAGCAATTTGATGCTTTTATCCAGAGTGACTCACAAGCCGAGCTGGTGAGGCCTTCAGTTTCCTGCTGAAGGACATTTTGACAGTATACATGAACACACTGATGGACCCACTAGCTTTCCCAGGGATGAAACCTGTAACCTTTTGATCACAGGAGGCTCTTCCCTCCCACCAGCACCGCATGTGTTGTGTGTGATCTCATCTAGATGGGAGTTGCAGGCCAAAGGCCAAACCACTAAAGGGTAATGAGGTAATGAAAAAATGATTCCATGCTGATAGCTGTGATTACATTTTCTTTCAGCTTCATGGCTGCTGTACAGAAACATCCCAAGAATCCAATCATGTGACTTTTCCTGCCGTGTGTTTTCCATTGCTTTGTATGAGAAAAAGAATTACATTTATGTTCATTCCTGCAGACAGAGTGGTTAAGGTTAGTCTCTCAGGGCTGATAGAAACCCAGAGGCTGTTTGCCCCACATGGTTGGAGGTCATCTTTATGTATGGAAGCAAATGGTTTATGTAACGGAGTGAAGTGTTTTATCCTTGTGCATGCAGGATTTGAATTTAAATGCATTGCCTTGGGACATATTTGTAATTTCATATATGGATTGTGCTGCTTATTTTGCATTAATTTAATTGTATTTTTTTTTTTTTTGACTAAACATACACGTACAAATCTGCACTAGTGGTGCTGATTGTGGTTGTCATGTCTAGTAAGCAATGATAATACTTCATAAATTGACATACTAATAAAACAATGTCATTCAAAAAGGTACATTTTCCTAATCTTTCTCCTTTGCTATAAGATGCTGAACTGTAATCTTGTGTCTTTCACAGGCAGGGAAACTGGCCATTGACCGTGGATGGGCAATAAATGTAGGTGAGTCCATTTCCAGTACAGCGACTGGTCTCATTTATAAAAATAGACAATCAATCTTTGTGCAGCCAAGTGGTTTAACTCTAATGTGAGGAAAATGGTATACTTGATAGACCTTGCCACAATTAATTGACGGCGCCATGACATTAATGGCAAAGCTGTTCATCTTCCTGATGTGTCAATGGCTTCTGAAGGCCGATGCAGATTAGTGACTTTTCTTTTAAAATCACAGTTAGATCACATTATAATACTCAACAAGCACAGGACAGTCCAGTCAGGAGATGAGTGACTCGCTGCCAAAGAGCAAAGACTCTGATCTGTGATGTCATACTGGATTTCACTTGCTCTCTGAACTTAATGATTATGTGAAATGTAAAGGAATAGTTCAACCAAAACCAGAGCACCCCTATGTTGTTCATTGTCGTATCTAGTACTCAGTGATAACCTTGCTTCATAAATTAACAAATACCAATAATACAATGTGATTATGTGAATTTTAAAGGAACAGTTCACCCAAAACACAAAAAAAGATATTTTCCCAATTACCTTTAGTGCAATCTATCCAGCCAGATATTTTCTGTGTGATTTCGCAAGCCAGTCTGGTTTGGCAGGAAATCGCCCCCAAGGACTGTGAATTATACAAGGAATCCATGTCATTGTTTTTGGAAAGAGCTGTTGTTGAGTTTTCCCATGTAGGTTTTTGATGGTTTCATGATTTGGTTACAACAGTGCTATTAGTTGTCAATCAGAAAATCATTTTAGCTTTTGTTTGAGTCACCATTCCTTCATTTCATTTCATTAGTGTGATTTACCAGTTTATAACAAGACAGACTCTTCTCGCTCGGTTGGATATGGAAGATTGTAGTCAGTGTTCACTAATACAGGAACGTCCTTGAGTACAGAAATGAGAAATATCAAAACTGAATCTTAGCAGGTTTTACTCCTTAACTGAATGTAGCACAGTATTGGAAAAATCATACTTCTAGTAAAATGTTGTATAAATTCATATAGATACCATCTATGATGAGGGTGTATTGCCTGATGTTTTTGCCTTTCCTCACTGTTTTGCTGCCATGAGTGTCCGGAGTGATTTCCCCATTCTGACGAGGAGGTCTTTGGCTGAAAAGCCAGGGTCATCTATTTTTTTTCTGTGGTTTGTGCCAAGCAGGGAATGGAGAAAGCAGCATCAGACTTTTACTTTGCGCCTCCTGCTTACTCAGCTACTTCACACTATGTGTTGATGAATCAGGAAAAGATTGTTCTGCATCAATAAAAATGATTTTAATCGAGATTTTTAATACAGATATAAAGGTTATTCAGATGCATCTGAGATCTGCATATTGTGTGTCTCAACACTTTATGGATGTAGAGGCAGAGTGAAAGAAAAGTGTTTTGGAGGCCAGACAATAAATGATAATCACACTTCAGCCATCACTTTATTTCCCTGTATTAGTATTCTGCTCTCCACCTCAGTTTAATGAACATGAGTAATGCAGGGCAGAGTGGACCTCAGCTCTTCCACTGAATGAACGGCTATCATCCTAATCATAAAGCCTCCTCTCAGTCTTTGGTTGCCGCTCTGTCCATGGCTGCTCTTCAGGCATTTCAGTGGTGATTGAACAAGCCTCACTCAGGTGTCAATACACACATTGTTGTTCCACAGCAGCCATTTTTGGAACCAGCAATAAACTCAATAACAGCCTTTTTCAAGGAGCCAATTATGGTCCTTTTGAATAATGGACTTCTCAGATGTACAGTGACCTCCTAGTCCTGTCTAATGGCCCTGACACTGAGCCATTAATTAATTAATAATTGGCTTCTCTCTCCCAGGGGGAGGCTTCCACCACTGCTCCAGCGACAGGGGAGGGGGCTTCTGCGCCTACGCTGACATCACTCTGGCTATCAAGGTAACACTGATGCTGTCAGCAGTTTCAGTGATTGATCACTGGAAACATTCCTTCAACTGCCTGCGCTGGATATTGAATCTAGTGAAAGAGATAATTCACCTGTTTTGAAATATTTGGGAGTATTTCACACCCCCCCTAAGTGATTTGTTGGGCAGTAGTGATGCTGTCCTCCTCTTGTTGTTCATTCTGATACCCTCCCAGTTAGCTTTCTTTCAAAATAACTGCTGAAATTCACTCAAACAAGGTTTAACAGCACTTTTACGAATGCTGTTGTCCGAAAAGACACATGCACATATGATTACCATCTGCACAAGGACAACATTTTTGCTCAAATTATTGCTTATGATTCTGCTGTGGCTATGTTTCAATGTGTTACGCTGGCACAAATATACAGAAAATAAGATTTCCTTTTTAGGTCGTCCAGCCTTCAGTACAAAAATATTCCTGCCAGCTACTTTTTAATTTAGCAATACTCGGTTACATCTAATGAAGGGGAAAGAAATGATGATCTCAATGGTAATAGCAAGTAAGTACCACTCCCCACCATGTTTTTGGTTGACATGCAAATATATCATAATGCTGTGCAAGTCTGAGATTGTGCAGATGGCAGAAATCAAAACTGAGGGGAGTAACATGTTGACATTGTTGCAGTGCAGCTGGATGTGCTGTCTCAAAAAGAAGCCTTCAGTCTGTTGTGCTAAAACCAAACTCTTACTCGGATCAAGCAAAAACACACAGAAATGCGGAGGGATGAACTCATTCATCTTCAGAAAAAAGGCAGGGACCGTACCTTTATTACACCATGATTACACCATAAATACATTCATCATGGCCAAATAAATCATGGCGTACTTGAGGTATTGCCTTTTTTGAAGTTTGATGAGTGCAATCCTCCATATGTTTAAATGTCACAGAAACCCTTTTAAATTGGGAGTAAGCCAGGCGTCTAATGTGGGTTTTTTTTTGATCGGAGTATGAGCTTAACTAGGTTATTTTAACTCAGTCATGACACTGACATGCATCAGCCCACATGAAAATTTCCCGTAAAGTGTGAGCGAAACAGCAAATGGCATCAAACCGCGACATAAAAGTTGTGTGTTGGAATTCTCGATAAGAACAGTAAACTGTGAACGTGTTATCTCCAGAAGGATAATATTTTCCCTTCATCTCTTAGTTTCTGTTTGAGCGAGTCGAAGGCATCTCCAGGGCTACCATCATCGATCTGGATGCTCATCAGGTGAGCCGAGGCCATTACTTCTCTCAGTGTCAATGCGCATTGCTGCTAAGGAACTGACATTGATGACAAGATAACCCCCTTTTTACCACTGCACCAATCAATGAGGCTCCCTGCGGGCTAAATTGGCCCTCGCTGTCATATTCAGTGGAATGTATCTAACAACATCTCCACTGGCTAACTGTTGTTGAGTGCATACTGGCTTTGGGTAATGCTGGGATATCACTGGGAAATCTGCAGAACCAGTAATGACTTGACTGGTTCATGCTTTGCTGACATTGTAATGTGTGTGTTTGACATAGTTATTTCTTTTTATACTGGTTATTTTTTTTGCTGCTGTATAAAGGTGGAATGTTGCTTCTTTACTACTACATTGTTTCTATTAGAATTGCTCTCACTATTAATATTGCTACAACTGCAACTTGTGTATGCTAAAGTGTATGCAAATGATCAACCGGGGACACATGGATGAATCTGGTGTCTATATGTTCTCATTACTTAGAAGATAAGTTGACCAGTGGGACAAAAACATTGTGATTATTTTCAAGCAGACAAAAATATATTAAATGTTGCAAAAGTTTCAATTTAATGGTGATAAATCCACCGTTTCTATATTTGGCAGGGCCAAAAATAACCCTGTAAAACTAATGACAATGCTGATCACCTGGTAACTAGGTCATATCTGCCAGAAATGCAAGTCATATTTTTATTCTGTCTGAATTATGAGTCCAATGAGTGTTTCAACCTTGTTTCTACCAGATGAGATATGTCTCAAAAATTAGGTCATCTCTGTCCTTTGTCTGACTTGGATAAATCCCATATCAACTACAGAAACTCTGTATTCTTGCCTCCGCTGTAAAGCTCTTTTTCATCTGCAAGCAGCTCAGAAAGCAGCAGCGAGGCTTTAACTAGAGCTACACAGGCAGATCATATAACTCTTATTTTAGTAACACTGTCCCGTTAATTTTAGAATCAATTTTAAGTTTTTATTTAAAGCATTAATAATGGCTCGGGTTCAGACAGAACTTTTGTTTCTGTTCCAAAGTCTAGATTAAAGACAAAAGGTAAACTCGGCATTTGCACAGACAGGCTGTGTGGACTATTTGTGAATTCAACCCACAGAGAAAAGAATATGCACGGTTGAAAGAGTGAACACTGTTGTTTTTATTATGAAAATCTTGTCGTTAAGTATTAATCTAGTCTCCTTGTTCTGAAAGGTAGAAAGCCTTTTTTTGGAGTGACAGTTGGCTCGGCATCAGAGTGGGATTTAGAGAATAGATGAAGGTTGGAATAACAGGAAGCCTGTTAGGCTGCAGCAGGTCACTAACTTCTCCATCTCTGGCAAAGCCACTTCATATGGGTCCGGTGTGTGCTTATTATACCGACTTTATAAAAGCAGTCAGAGCTAAGGCAGACAAACCTGGCACTTCTCCAAGCAGCAGACCTATATAGGGCTCAGTAGCAGTTTGTTTATGGGTTGTAAAAAAATTTTTCTCCGTGTCTTACCTAGTTAATAATGTGATGATTTATTGACACACAGAAAATTGGAAAATCTGGGTCCCAAAAAGGCTAAGTAAATAAATAAATAAGTAAAGAAATAAATCCTAAATATAGAAGTATTTGTGAGGGAAGCTGCTGTATAATGCAAAAATACCAGTATGTATTACAACCTTCAAATTCACACCTCTTGCAGCATTAATAGGCTTTTGGGACAAATATAAGTGTGCTGCATGTATATGTAGCCTTGATATTTGTGTTTCAAATGCCTGTGAATGAATGCTGTAAAGGTGCTTATCTAAAGGCTGTAATAAATACCTGTCTTTTTTTCCCAAGAGGTCAGGGTCAGATACAGAAAAGTAACCCTGGAGTTCATCTGGTTTCTTTCTTATCAGGTTAAAAATGTTTTTTTTTTTCATCAGGCCACTCTTCCACCCCAACTAGAATCAAATAATCAAGAATGAATGCTCAATCACTTTATATTTTCAGTTGATTAATTTAAAGTGAATTGACTCCATCCCATTCTCTTTTTCAGCTAATCCTCTAATTTTAATTCTTGTCTATCTAATCTGCATAAAAAAACAGTCTGTCGCTACAAGAGAGCAGCGTCCACTCCACAGTAGAGACTAGACCAGTGCAGATCCATGCTGTGGGCTTTTGTTTGCATGTTTTTTATGGTAAGAGCTTCCTGTTTACAGACGAGCATCTTCATCAGGTTCCAGCAAGTAGACTGAGCTCACCCCTCGCAGTGGAGAATAATGACTAAACATTTTAGGGAGCCTGATTATCATATTTTAGTCTTACTTTGTGTTTTCAATGTAATGACTCATATCCACCACCAATTAGCCCTGGGAACTTTGTTAGCATTGATGATGTCTCAAGGTTCCCGAGGTCTATGGCTATATTCCAGGAATACAGCTTTATTCATTTTGAAGTATGGCCGGATGGTAATGACGCCCCTTTACCTATTGACAGAAGCCGGTGATCAATAAAGATGCTAAGTAAATAATTCATGAAGGCTGTACAAGAACAAAAGAGCAAATCTGCATGAAAGCATGGAGACGGGCCAGAACTGCTCTTCTCAGCACATATTAGGGCACAGAGAAATATTGGGGATGCGCGGCAAAATCCTAATTAGGACCCTGGAACATGACACCTAAAGTGCTCGTGTCCTCCACATAAATTGAGATTATGGCCCTTTCTTTTTTGCTTATTCACCAAGACGGGAAATTGTTACTTTAAAAGCACTGAAAAGCTAAAACAGTAATGATCAATATTTGGTCAGCATACAGTAACAAGCTGAACTGAAGCCCTGGTGTGGAGACACATTCATATCTGTCTGTTATGAACTCAGTAAACACAGTTAAGTGAACATAAGGCTCTCTGAGTAGGATTTTTTTGTATAAGTCAATTAAATTGTTCTGTAGACCATCTTCCACTGTGTTATATCTACACAGATCCCTATAGGGAGGCTTCATTATTTCTTTTTGATGTGTCACTTACCAGTGTGTGGGGAAAATGAAAGACGAAGATTGGGTTTTAGTCGTACAAATTGGGATTGGAAACTAAAATTCAACTAAACAAATGCATACAGATGGTAGCTGCCTTGTCTATCCACAATATTCATTTGTCTAATCTATCAATCCATCTTTCTAGTCCATCCCACGAGCCAATCTGTCCATCAAAGCTATCCATATATCTATCTGTCCAATATATCTAATCTGTCTATCTAGAATGTGTTATTACCATTGATTTCATAGTTTAATTAGAGAGAAATTGCTATACATAAAAACTGATCATCACTGATGATATCCTGTCATCTAATAATGCTGCTTTCCTACAGAAAAAACTTGGGCTTCTGTTATTTTTGGATCATAAAGAAAACAATGAATATGCAATTGTATCCAAATCCTTTGACTGTTCAGTGCGGACGCCTCGTCGCTGCCCTCGGCGATTAGTTACAGAGTTATAAAAACACTGATTGATATAATCTTTCTATCTTCCCATAATGGCCTTGCCCTTTTGATCAGGCTTTGTTAAACAGCGATGGATGCATCCAGCGTTTTAGTACGGATGTTTGAACTTGGTAAGGGAGGTTATGTATTTAGAGACTGAAGGAAATTTCAATCGCTAACAAACGGTGGTGTACCTGCTGTGTTTTATTGTATAGTATGTGTGTGGGAGAGGACAGGGCTAATAAGACTGCAGTCACAGGGAGAAAATGCAGCATGTGAGCTGATTCATAGTTGCAAGGCTATCAGTTAGAGGTGGAGGCGAGCACAGCGTTCACTTACATGCTGATTTAGTGATTGTCTGCAGTAATCCTGTGGGAATCCTCAGTGCAGTACGAGTTTTGTTGGTGTATTTATATAATGCATCTAAACCCACAGTGTTGAAACCCTTCACAGACACTGATCTAGCTTCCTGGTTTTCACTGCTGTTTGACACTCTGTGCACACAACACACTGTTTCCTCTCTGTTACGAAGCTATTTACTGGCCTGGCGACATGTGGATGGTTGAAAGTTCCATGTGATACCGTACTGCCTCCGCTATGTAACATAACTGACTATTAAAGGTGCATTAAGTCACATTTTGCTGACAAAAAGTCCATAAAATATTTGTAGGGTGCGGGGGTTAAAGGTGGGGGGCGGACTATGACTGAATGAGTGAGCATAGTTCACATGGTGATATATGATCTCTGGACAGTCTGCTCTAATTACCCAACTTAATCATTTTTATAGCAAAAATGTGATTTTATTAATTTTTTGTCATTTACAGGCTCCTATAATCCATGCCAGAGACCTGTCAGTGTAATTGCACTGTCCTGGGTGCTAGATGAAAGTAATAAACTTTAATTTCAAGAGACAGTTAATGAATGAAAACATGAAAATGGGCATGGTATCTCCTTTAACCTCAAGTCTCTCACAGAGCCAGTCATGCATGAGCCTTACACCAGCCAAGTCAATATAAATGTATTAAATAAATAACCTTAGTGTACTTTGGTTTTCACTTAGAGCAGATGCAGCATTGCCAGACACTGGAGAAAGTTTCCTGCCTACATCGGTTAATGGGTATACTGCCTTTAAAGCCCATTAGGCATCTTTTTCTGCATAGCATTCAGCATCAGTGAATTATACAATTGCTTGGGTAGGATGTTCGGCTGATTCCAAATTGTCCTGCGTGTCCCATCTATCCTCCTTTTCTTCGATTAATACTGGGCTTGGCACAATGGCTAATGTACAGCTGACAAGAGCCAGACACTTGGGCTGACAAATGGAAGGGAGGAAATGAAAAGTGATGAAGTAGCCGTGCCTTTTTTTTTTTTATGAGAGTTTTAACATTTAATACTTATGGACGGCAGGGCTGTTTATCCCTCATCTAACCCTGTCAGTCACAGCGGCGCGTCACAGGTAAATAAAATGGATCTAAGTGACATCTGTGTGGACTCTGGCACAGCAAAGTGATGCAGTGGACTGTCACGAGGCCGTGAATTATAGGCTGCTTTGTTTTACGCATGAATGAGGCATCATTGGGGGGGTGCAAACCAATTACTTGATTCAACCTGTCAATGCGGGATGATCTTAAAAGAGAAGGTGATAGCAGCAAAATATATGCTTTTCTTTTCTCGGTTGCCATAGGGAAATGGGCATGAACGCGACTTCCTGGACGACAAGCGGGTTTTCATCATGGACGTCTATAATCGCTACATCTACCCAGGAGATGGATTTGCTAAAAGTAAGTGAAAGCACCATAAAAGCACTATAAGTCTTTTCTTTTTGAAATCCCATGATTTAAATTCAGTTATTTCTGAAACATGAATATCTTTTGTCTCTTTTAACTCACGCTGCGTGTTTCTAGTTGTGATTAGAGACTTGCCGGTGACAGATATCTCACTGTCCTGCATGACAGGCCTTTTTCCATACCTGCGCTGAACACATCAAAAACAAAACACATCCTCCGGGGAGTTAATCACTGCAGCGCCAGTCTTCTTTTGTACTTTTCCT
>OMLF01048268.1:0-12740 GCA_900302615.1 Holocentrus rufus | reverse complement strand
ATGTATGTCTGTCTGCCACGTCCCCCACTCCAGACGCACACACACACACTCACACTGAAATGAGGTCAGATAGTGTCATGAACATCTCTGCTGTCTGTCCTCTAGCACTTCATTCCATACTGGGGTTGGTGTGTGCATGTGTGTGTGTGCGTGTGTGTGTGTGTGTGTGTGTGTTGGGGTTACTACCAGGGCATGGGTGTTCACTGCAGTGTGTTGTCTGATTGGGTGCTTGCAGGAGTTGTTTACATTGTATCTCTCTGCCCAATGAAGGGGAACAGCCCCCCTGCAGACTGCAAACCCCTGTACTAGACAATCACACTCGCACACACACACACATATACACACACGTACACGCCCTAGCCCAGATAGCACACACAAACTCCTTTTCTCTGGTGCACACACCATTTCTTCTCATGCATCTCTCATGCTTTGGCTTGTTACTGTGCAGACACACTTCCACAGTCTTCCACTGTGGTGGGTTCACTTCCTATGCAGGACCTTGGTGTTTTTCAGTTGTTCAATATGATGTGGGAAATATCAGGTAAATATTAAATTTACATAGATTATGATGATCATTAGGGGTGTAGTGATTTATTCATTGCATCCATGCATTGATTATAAATTGTGCCAACTCAGCTGAATCAATAGAATGAATCACTCTGACTTCGGCCTGAATGGATATGAAACGCTTTGAAATCAATCACACTTCTTAAAAAATAAAATAAAATCTAATGTTGTGATGATGAAATTGCAGCTAATTTGTCAACAAAGTTTAATAGAATAAATAATGTTTAAAATCATGTTAATTGTTTTTTCCCCACATTTTAGAAGAAAAAGCATTATTAAATTTAATATTGGATAGAAAATTTTGTCTAAAAGTATGCTACTGAATTGTTGTAGTTTACAAACTCAAGTCAGATTGAATCATTTCAGAAAAGAAAATTTGTCAACTAGTGAACTGTGAATTGAATTGAATCAATATTAAGCCCAACATTCACACCCCGACTGTAAGTGTCATCACCAGTGACCTGCTTTTCAACTCTGTTTTTTTTTCTCAAGTCTACTTTTTGTCTCCTTGCATTAATTATGACTATTTTAATACTAATTTATTCACTATGCATACACAATTCCAATATTGCCGTGATCTTGCACCGGGCCTTTCCACAAATGAGAGACGTCCATGACCCTGTGAGGAAAACCTCCATCATATGGAAATGCTGCAGCGGGCAAACAACGGCTTCCCTGCTCAGCCATGCATGAGAGACCGTCTGACAAAAACACTGCTCAGCCCATCCAGGGAAAGAGTGAGAGAGAGAGAGAGAGAGAGAGAGAGAGAGACATGAAAGAGAAAGATGCATGAATAATCTTGTTTGGGGACCAAAGTAGCATCATCATTGTACAGTATCTGGGCAGAAAGGGGCAGACAAGTGTAAATGTGTGTGTGTGTGTGTGTTTGATTTGAGTACTCATATCCATGCATGCAAATGGGAATTTGATTGCACTTATGCATGCAGGATGGCATTTTGTATGCAGTCTGCTGTGTGAGACTGTATTTTGTAAGTATTGCTAAGTGTATTATCATGCATACATAACAGTATATGTATATTTTGTGAGGTTCCAAGATGTGCGTAACATTTTCTACGAGGCATGAGAATAGTTTTTAGGTTGTCGGCATGTGGTAATGATGTGGATTAACTCGGGGAAAACGTGCATGTCTGTTTGTGCCATGTCTGAGCGCGAGCGTTGCCCTCCCTCTGCGGGCGTGATGAAGTGATGATGACTGCTTGGCGTACATAATGTTTATAGGCCTGCTCGTTTCAAGAAAAATGCCTTCGCCGTGTTTATGCGCACGTGAGCGAACGTGTTGATCAGGCGTGAGGGTGTTTTTGCCAAGTTCATCCACATTTCCCAGCATGCACGGCAAATTGGGAAAAAGGGATATCCTTGATCTGCGTGGAGTTTGCATCACCCTCTCCAAAGGGTTTGGAGCGAGATTACCACAAGAGGAGTGACATTACCATACTAAACACTTACCATGTTTGTGCAAATACTTTTTGTGTTGGAGGGCCCAGTAAAGTTTTTTTTTTTTTTTTACCCTACTGCCCTCTATGCCAAAACCTGCACAGAATGCAGCCACTTTTTAATTGACAAAAAGGCTGAGGCTGGAGCGCTGGAGGGCCAGGAAAAGTTGAGTGAATTTTCACCTCCAACAAATCTGAAAAAAAAATTATTCATTCAACATATACTCCTGGAATCACAACGAGGTCAGGCTTTACGCTTTGCTTTTTAAAATCCGACGTGATTTACTTAGTTGGCATTTAGCTCTAAATTGCTGTTCTCATACCAGCGGCCTTGAACCTCCCTCCTATACCTTGACTGATTGATTGCAGCTATAAGGCCAAGTCTGTGTGTGTGTGTGTGCACATGTGTGAGTGTATGTGTGTGTAGGTCATGCATATAAATCTGCATGTCAGTTGTAGAATTGTTTTACTCTTATCAGTCTGATGTGTAGAGTTTACAATAGTGTGCGTGCATATTTATGAATGTGCACATGTACATGCATGTGAATGTGTGCGTGTTTGTGTGTGTGTGTGTGTATGTATATATATTGGTGAAGTTGCACATATGGCACCATGTGCAGGTGGTCAAGATCTATCTCAAATGATTGAAGTCGCCGCGCCTCAATTGCTGGCTGTGAATTATTCAGTGATGCTCCCATTTTCACTCCGGCTTACTGCAGGCCGCTCCAGGCTGTGGATGGAAAACATTTTCAATCATCCTCATATGGAATACTGAGATTCCAAAATTGTCCTCCTCACCAAAATTCAAAACTGCAAATCACAACTGCTCCTTATCCTCCTCCAGGAAAGCTGAACTACAAATCAATAAACACACTTGGAGTTAATAAATATGAGGGGAAAAAACGCAGAGTTGGGGTGAAAAAACCTAAAGGATAGAGTTTGATTTGTAACGTGGAAGACATTCTAAAAATGTTGGCGTGATGCGGCGCCCGTTGACGGCACATCACGCTTCCTGCTTCTTCTCACCGACTCACATTCCTCCCCGCTTCACATCCACCTCGCCGCTCTGACAGGCAGCGCCGTCAGCCCGGGCGCTTGGAATGTTCCGTTTTGATCTCCGGAGATTTGGAGAGCGGTCTCCGTGGTAACGCCGCTGAAACTCTGCTGTTGCTACCTGGATTCGGCCCGCTGTGGTGACGCAGGAGTCACAGTCCAGTTGTCTTCCCCGCGCTTCCAGCCAGCTGTCATAACAAGTGCAGTGTGAAAGTGGAAACTAACCTCAGAGACGGAGGAAAGCTTCCAGGCCTGGGATGGAGAGCAGCTGATGGTTTGTATTGTCTCAGGAACAGAGATCAGTCTGTTTATGAAAACTTAATCCTGTTTTTTTTTTAGTTTGTATCACACTAAGTATCCATTACTTTTCCCAGTGACAAGTAGTCCAGCATCATTTCAGTTACGATAGTGCAATTAAACTAATTTGTTTCTTTTGGTATCACGTTCGCTAAACGTCAGATTGAAGTTGAATTATCTAAAGTACATCTTGTTGTTTCCTCTGGAAACGTTCCAGAGAACATCAGTCACTGGGCATCAGTGCTGTTTGGTTTCCCTAATTGAGTTATTCTGTTTTTGAAGGGAAAAGATGATGCAGCTGCTTATTCTGGAGGAGCAGGAGAAACGAAATGTAAAGTATAGTGTGACAAATAATATTTTTGAGTCTGTAATGAAATTATTAATGCATTGCTTTTTGAGTAGCAAGCCGAACTCTTTCCTTTACCAGGTTAATGCTGTCTCACTTGCTCTCTTTAGCATTCACTTCACTGTTCTCACACAAACACACACACACACACACACACACACACACACACACGCTGAACCATCAAACAATTAAGCTCGGAGGTCCTTCGGAGAAACAGATTGTTCTCCAGCTCAAACAGGACATCCTTATTTGATCGCGCTTAGTCAGACATTGACGCAAGAAGCGAGCTGGCCGAGACATTTTAGTGTTTCTAAAGTGGCCTTCACCTCAGGGCAATGTTCCCCAAATGACAATGTGATATAACAGCCTCAAACAGTTCAATCACCTAATTGTCCTTTTCCGGCTCGCCATTTGGTAATTGTTCCTAGCCACGTCAGGGCTCTCTGCTTGAACCCGAGGCAAATGTCCACAGGTTTTCATGACGGCAGATCGGGGGGGAGAGAGCGTTCACATTTCTCAGAGGCAGAGCTCCTTGGAATAAATCTAATTGACTGGGTTAGACCTCAGTGGACAGAGCTGACCTACAGTTTAACCAACAGGCAAATTTAAAAGGCAAAGAGGAACTGTGATCATAACCTACTGTGAAACAATTCTCCAACTTGCAAAACTGCGCCCTTTGTAACAGTTTGTTTGTTTACCATTTGTCTTGTGGGATTGAGTTTCCAGCAGTGCTGTTTAGCAGGCGAATTGGATGTCCTTTCTTGTACTTTCCCACCAGCACATGAACTCTGCATAATAATATTTCTGGCTAAAAATACACATATTTTTTATATCATCTAATCAAATCCCCAACAGGGAAAAATCCCTGCAAAATCAATCAAGATCACCACAAAAATCACCTCATCCACGAGCCAACAGCCTCCTGTTCACCACATTTCAGTTAAAACCATTCGTGCTCAGGACCAGACAAACATACAGACCAGGGTGAAAACACATCCTCCTTCCAAATGTGATTGCAGAGGCGAAATATAAATGGCAGTGACTTCTTATTAGCTTATCTAGATAGCGGTGGACTGGTAGGGCTAATTTGTCACCTGAACGCTAAGCTCAGTTATCTCTTCTTTTCCTCCTGGCCCTTTTCACTCGGCCTTTCTACAGCTGCCAACTTGGCAACAGTCTGGACTTTATCACCTGCTGTATTTCCCAAAACTGACCAGGGACAATATTTGTCTTTGCCATTTGGACGACAAATTGTTCCAGTGCAAATGCAGGTGTGCCGGGTCCACCCTGTATGTTCCCAGGCTCCCTGTTCCCTCAGTGAAATGTTTTTTACAGCCTCATGTTCCCTCAATCGTCTGTTCCCTCAACTTTAAAGAAGAATACAAACTGCTGTTGTCTAAAAAAAAACCTGATATGTGTTCAGTAAACAATATCTGAAATGGTCACACTGCAGCCAAAGATATGCTCTTATGCAATCACACTTTTATTAAGATTACAAAACATTAATTAAGCTGGCAAGAGCAGCATTAGCCACAGCATTAGCGCTTCTTATACATCGCTCTCTTCCTCCAGTAACTTTCCTTCGCAACACTTCAGTCAGCTTCGGTCTAATGTGACATATCTTGAGAGACTGTGGTTCTTTGGGCTCTGAGGTTTAACTCAACCGGCGGGATTATTCAGCGTCTCGGCTTCCGAGAAATGTTTGTACGGCTAAAACTTCCGTCCGTTTATGAACCGTAAAGACAAAATGAAAAACTGAAAGCCCAGCGATACGGCGCGGAAGCGAAGCGGTGGGCTCTCTCTCTCTCTCTCTTCTCGAACAACCTTGACTCTGTCGGTGAACTGTGGCGGAGGTGACAACTCAACATGGCTCTTACGCTGTTGCCATAGTAGCGCTGTTCTCCCAAGGTCAACGTCGTGACCCTTGAAATGGTTCAGTGGGGTCTGCTGCAGAGGTGCAAATGAACCTGAGGGCTCTGCCAGTGTGTGTGCGGGTGTGTGTGTGTGTGTGTGTGTTTCCGAGGAAGTTGTCATCCAACTCGCCCTACCTTGGAAATGAGAGGAGGGACGAAGAGGAGGAGGAGGAGGAGGAGGGAGAGACAGAACAGGAAAGGGGAAGTGGAACAGGGAGTTATACTGAACCCACCACAGGGAGAGAGGGAGAGAGGAGGGAGATAATGAGGGAGGAGACAGGGGAAATTAGGGAAGACAGAGATGACAGAAGAAGAGGAGGAGGAGGAGGATAAGAAAAGAAAGTGAAAAGGAGGACAGGGAGGGGCAGGCAAGCTTCGGAAAACAGTAGAAGAGGAGCAAACTGGAAGCTACTGGATCGATTCATGTGTACGGGAGGCATGGAGGCAAAATGTATCAGGGAGGGGGAAAAAAATCAAATTTGAAGAAATATTATCAGGACAGGGGGAAATTGTTGCAGCATGACTGATAAGGAGATGGGGGGAGAGGAGTTTAAGACAGAGGGAAGGTGAGAGGGAAAGCATACCAAATCCCGAGGATTAGTTCCACACATTCTTGGCATCCGTAGTCGCGGCGGCACCCAAGGCTGGTGCTGAGATGGCATTTGCATTCACTGATTAGGTCTGACTCTTCCCTGTCATGTCTCAGAAACTTCTCTGGCCTGTTTTCCATCCTCGGTTCCCCTCCTCTCCCGCTCTCATTCCCCAAAGTAAAGGAGGATTAGCCTGCAGAGGGCTGCGAGAGAGAGAGAGAGGGAGAGAGAGAGAGAGAGAGCATTTGCATGACAGAGTGAGTTTCTGAAGTCAAACATTCACCTTGTGAGGAAAATAAGTTACTTGAAAAATCAATCTGTCACACAGGTACAAACACACGTCAAACGCCTCACTAAAGAACAAAGCCGCAAACGGGTTGTCATACCCAGACATACATTAAACGGATAATACGACTCCATGAAATAGAGGTGACTTCTGTACATTCTGAGTTAAAAGGAAATTTAATATGGTTTTGAAAACTGAGCCAAGCTGACGAAACATCTTTTCGTGACTCACTTGAAGGGTCACGGATTCAAAAAGGAAGCTGCGACCGAGGCTTTTAAAA
Source organism: Holocentrus rufus (assembly GCA_900302615.1). Classification (NCBI taxonomy): domain Eukaryota; kingdom Metazoa; phylum Chordata; class Actinopteri; order Holocentriformes; family Holocentridae; genus Holocentrus; species Holocentrus rufus. The sequence continues at coordinate 5,954 of OMLF01048268.1, read as the reverse complement.
TGCATTTCTATTAAACTGAATCACGAATAAATAAAAAAGTACTTTGCATAGCTACTGCGCGTTCATGTTGGAAGTCAACATTTAATAAGAAAACACAGATTTGATTTGAGGAGTGTGCATTGCTATCAGGTGAACTCAAAATTCTAACATGTTCCAATTTCATATTTCATACTGAGATGCATGAATTTCAAATACACATTTTATGATGTAAAATGACCCGAAAACTTTACAATTTTATATGAGCATGATAAGAGATGACAGATACAAATGTTACACAGGAAAGCAAGACTGCACAATAGTCAAAGAGCTCTAATGTCAGACATTATTGCTCAATTTTTACTCTTGGTATACATTTATGGAGCCGATGCTGCACTGTAATATAGGGTTTCACAACAAATTATGTGTCTGCCGCTGGAAGACACATAATCTTGACACCTTCTCCTCACATATCAGTGCAGGAATGAAAGTTAGTTTTGTAAGAGTGCCACTTCACGAATAGTTACATTCCTATAATGTCAGCCCCAGACTTTAAAATGCGGCCGCTTACATAACGTCAGCGAGGAGAAAAATGTGTGACGCAGACATGTGGCCTTTCATTTGTCAAAATCGAGCGAGAAAAAAAGGCGGACAGTTTGGAACTATAAAAAAAAATTACATAATTATTCCTTTTTTGCAAAAATGTCCTGCTCTGCTCCTGATCCCAATAGCCCCGGATGCAGTCATACAGTAAAAATTGTGCTAAATCCATCTTAGACTGAGAGCTGCAGGAAAAAAAAACAGTGAAGGGTTACACAACAGTCATTGCTGCTTTTCAAAAGACAGATAATGAAGGGCATAACGAGCACAAATCTCTGCATTCGTTGTCAGAAACATCATATTGTAAGCCAAACCATCAGGTGTGTGTTATATATTTTTTAATCTATTCCAGTGTTTAATGTACTCGGTGAATTAGCACTTTTCTGCTTTAATGTGTTTTTAAGGCTTGTCTCTAATCTCCGCAGCTAAATCTCTCTTGTGCAAACAACTCAGTGAAACAGTACAATGCAAATTTGAGGGCCAGTTGAGCAAGTGGCTGATTATGGCATCAGCTTGTATTTGGTTTGCAGAACAATAGGCCTGTACCACACTGGCACATTGTGTTTATTTCTCAAAGAAACTTCAAGGCAGGAGACACAATGTTAGCGTTTGTGGGGAGTCAAAATAAGGTTGACACTTGTTATTATGATGGATTTGTGCGAAACTGGCTAAACATTCATTGTTACCCCAGGAATGCCTCCACGAAAAGACAGAGGCAAGGACATGGTCAAATAAACACAGCGCTGTGGAGAGCTTAAGAGCCAAACACGCTCTAATGAAGCAAGACACCGTGACACGGCAAACTGTGGAAAATCATCAAGGTCAATTATAGCCGAGCACTCTCACCAGTCTTTTCTCATCCATCACAGTGTGTGTCTCGTTCTCTATTGATTTTTGGAGTCGACGGAAAATGTACAGTATATGGATTTGTGCATTTTCTTACATAATTTCCTGTGTTCACATTGTTGCCGCGCCACGTGAGCAGACTGAATGTCCCAAACTGAGTCGGACCATCTGTCGCTTATACCCATTGTTAAAATGCATGTGTGAAAATCCAGGTAGGTCTTGAGGAAACTGTATTTGGCTTGCTAACGGGACATGCAAAAGGTAAATTCAAGTTGTAATTGCCTGTGTGTTTGCATGTACCAATGCGTAGGGACATATTGGGTTATGGATGACAGAATTTACAGCTGGCTATGTTCCCAGAAGCTCCGAGGTGTCCTCTCTGCGGTCCGGTCCCTGGAGCCGGGGAAATGTCACCTCTGCCCCCAGGCTTGATCTTGTGGACTTTTGTGCTGGTACACCTATACATGGACGCTAACGTGAAAGAACAGAGCAGAAAATGTTCAGTTTCAGTGATTCAAGCTGCAGTGGCAGTCCAGAGTCAATGAGGCTTACCTCGTCTTGTTTATATGAATGGATGCCAATCAACTCCATATGATCTGATTGAGGAGAATGACCACAAAGAGGGTCACAGGTGGAGCATGCACATCCAAATCAACTCAACTCAATTTTATTTATCTAGCACCTTTCATACAAATACACAGCCCAAAGTGCTTCACATAGCAAGATTACAGCAAGCTGCAGGACAGACAAAAAGTCAGGACAAGTTTTATTATTAAAAGTCAGGTGTGTTTGATCAATTTGAATCATTAACAATCAATTAATAAACTTTTTTGGGGGGTGTTATGGTCCTTTTCTCATCAGCCATCATGAACAATAGACCTTTTTCACAGCAGCCATTTTGACATGGAATAGTAGCCAAGCACAGCTGTTACCAATCACATCAATTAAGCTTCTGTTGTACTGAGGTCCAGAAGGCTAATTAATATCATTAGTAACACCTGTGTTTGCCTATTTCATGTTAAAATGGTTGCTAAGCTCTATAGCAGGACTCTGACTCAGAAGCTTAATTAATGTTATTACTAACACCTGGGTTTACCTGCTACTCATGTGAGAAAGGCCTGTGACCCACAGGGATCCCGATCCCTGTGATCCTGGTCCCTGTGGCAGAGTTGGCCCTCTCATCCACAGATAATATTGCAGTCTGGTGTCCCAACAAGGGTTTGCCTGTCAAAACAGAAATATTAAGTATCTTTACTATCAGCACCATTCTTAAAGGTATATAGTTTAATCCTCTCTGACTGGAAAACAACATCATTCACATTGTTCTCTAAGAAAGTTGCACTTGAACAATCACATCCGTGGGAAAATGAGTAACTCCTGAGTAAGAATGGATATAAAGCAAGGAGGTCCAGCCAACCTATTTGTGGCTGCAAACTGGGGCGGTCTCTGCCTCTCAAAGGTGGTGGTCCCAGACAGATCGCCATGGCAACCGCCTGACTGTGGTTATGTAACGGCCAATCACGCCCAGTCGGTCCCGCTGCTGGCTTTATGGACGATGTCAGAAAAGGGTGGCACTCTGTTTTTCCTGTGGAACTGTTGTTCTCAGGAAGGAGGTCTGGATCTGACTTTGCTTTTCTATTTAACTTCCTTTACAAGTGTTTTTCATCCAAATAAGCCTGCTGGTCGCTTCATTTTTTTTGGGTCCTCATTCTTTATTGGTTCTGCACGTCAACTTCAACAAAAGGGTTTTCATAATATATCACAATTCTTTGGAAAACATGGCAAGATTTTCAACTATCGTGGCAAAATACGTTGTATAATCACTGCAGGCCAGTCCTGCTCTTTATGTTGACTTTATGCAGCTCCTGCAGAACGTGAGACTCGACAGTATGTATATTTAAAAAGTGGCGTCTCCAGTCATTTACCTCCCTGCGCCGTGAAATGTTTCCATGAGCGTCTGCTAGTTTCATAAAACATAGAACGCATATATACAGTCAGTCCATTAAAATGTTTAGGATGTATGGAAGCCTGCCATGCGTCATCCTAGCTAGCTGAATTTCATAACAGCACGCCATGAGGGCTGCATCACTGGAAGTCTGCCTGTTTTCTCATTTGTGTTTGTCTAACTCTCACATTTGCTATTATTTCATTCTGTCTCCTCGTGTCTCTGTCAAAGCGTTACACGCTCTCTGTCTATTTTTGCCTCGCTCTCCCCTAAGGTCCCTCTAAGCTATAGCTCAGTTCTTCACTTCTATAGTGTCTCATTGGGCCGTGGCCTATATTTGAAATGTGTTTATGCAATGCTCTTCTCATCGCCACATCCCCATCCTCCCCCGCTATGAAATATTTACTGACAGAATCCAAGAGATTTGTCAGGAAAGATCTGAAACCTCCTCCGATGACGGCCCGGGAATGTGTTTTGACACAAAGTTGGACTTCAAGCCACTCAATCTGTCATCGGCTCCGCGCAGATGTAATCAGATTGGCTACCTAAGCGTGCGCTGCGTTGTAATAATGACTAATCACTCAGTATGTTTTCATGAAATCATCTCAGCAATCACCGGGATTATTATCCCCTTTTATCTTGATAGTGCCTGATGTATGCGTCTTTCAGTGTGCATCCATGTTTTTGAGTCCATTTGCATCCTTCTTTGTTACATGTCTGTGTGTCTGTGTGTGTGATGTTGTCAACAGGCCTTTTCCCTCCTCTGGCACCAAACACACAGGAATCTCCATGTGGATTCCAGATGTCATGGCAACAGCATGACAGTAGCTCCGCGACTTCACACGACGATCTTCAGCGATAAGGAAAAATGAAAAGACAGGGATAAATATGCCGTCGTGCGCCCAGAGACAAGCATCAGGCTCTGCGCTGTAAACAGGCACCATGCTGTGCTTTCACCTCTTCAACCCTGCCGGGACCTTCGGTGGTTTTGTCGTCGCTGCACGGCCAGCCTTTGTTCAAACCCACAGAACTTTATTTTAAATTGTAACGGAGATTCCAAGCTTTCCAAAGATCCCAAATATGTCCTGCCAAATTACAGGGAAATGTTTATAAAATGATGTGCAAGACATGTAGATATATTCTATTTGATGTAATGCTGCACCCACAAAACAAGGACATCTTTGCTTTGAATATTTCACTCAATATAAGTGTGGTGCAGCTTCAGTGAGGCACTGCAACCATCAGATACAGATTATGGATGTGACATTGTCATATAATGATTTTTCCCCCCCTGGCTTTGAAGCTACTTCAGAGGAAATTCAAGGGAACTTTAAAGGGTTAACACACCAATATAACACAATTCTCCCAATGAGAAGGAGCTACTGACATGCAGTGTTTTTCCAAAATGATGTACCCTCTCCGGTTTTGTCTTGTCACCACGACTTGAGCGGTGACAAAAGAGCAGCGCGAAGACGTTTTCCCATTCGGCTGCAGAAAGCCGACTCTCTCTTTGTAGCATGGTGCGAACCTGTGCAGAGGCAGCTGTGACACCCATGCCTGGAGAGAGGAGAGACAGGAATAGACAGACAGAGAGGGTGCAACATAAAAGCCACACAGATTTGCCGATGCATTATTTAGAGTGTTAAACCCTTTTTGCTTGTGAGACTACAAACAGCGATGAGATAGCAGCCCTGAACGACTAGTCACCTTTAGTGCTCACTTTCCTGCCGGTTTTACAGTAACCGGATATGTGCAGGCCCTGGGCATGTGTGCCATGTTTCACCATAAAGGGTTTTATAAAGCCTTCCTGGGAATTGAATGAACGCGCACGTCGTGGGTAAAGACGGTGCTATTGTGTGAGAGGATGCATTAGCAGTCACCGTCAAAGCCTTGGCTGCAGACAGACACACAGACAGACAGCTGGTGAGATTTGTGCGGCGTCCTCAGGCGTAGCTATCTGCCTGGGAGGCCGATGAATTCACAGCAATCTGCAGGGTCCCCGCATTAAGACGGTCGCACACACACACACACACAGACACACAAGCGAGCAAGCAAACACAAACCCACACTCATGCACATGCAGATGAACCCGCTATTCGAAAGGTCAAAAATTTGAAAATCAAATGTCATTTGTCAGCGTGCAGGAACTTTGCCAGGTTGCAACCCGGCTTTCAAGCTGTTGTTTGGCTTGGCACATACAGAGACACATTGAAACACACACACACACTGTCTCTCTTGCACACACACACAGCTGGTGGTAAACGGTGTCTGCGGAACATGGCAACCCCCTTCAGCAGCAGTTGTATAATATGTGATTCTGGCAGCGGCCCAGGAGGGTGGGGGAGCTTGTTTGCGCCTGCGGGTCTATGCATATGTATGTCAGATAAGTTCATTGGGTCAGCTGTTCAGTTCAGTAATTGATAAAACTTCAGTGGAGATAAGTGAACGCGAGCACCAGGAGGTTTCAAATCCAAACGTGACCTTAATCTAAACACATAAATCCCCACAGCACCCCGAGCCACGTACGGTCCCCACAGTGCTGCAAACCGGGGACGCCGGCTGGAAACTTCACAAGGCAGCGCGGCGC
>OMLF01048267.1:0-23976 GCA_900302615.1 Holocentrus rufus | reverse complement strand
CTATCTAAACCCCAGACCCGAATCTCTGTGAAGCCTGACATCTAATGGGGAGAAGTACGGTACCTGGTCTTTGGTGGCAGGTGATGTCACCATCCATAGAGAACAACAGGCAGTGATATCACCCGCCACCAAGGACCAGGCACCCTAACCAAGGGGTCTAAAACTGGGTCTAAAACTTCAAAAGGAGCAGTGAGAGTGTGAGAGTTGTTACACAGACATCCCTATAATCCTATAAAAACGTACCATGGCACTCCTTGAGCAGCTCTCTGATCTGTCCCTTGTTGTCATGCAGCTGTGTGGTCAGCTGCTTTAGCCCCTCTAGTCTGGTCAGAGGTAAGGAGTCACATGATGTCACTGACAGGAAGTGGGCGATCTCCTGTGGAAGGGGAACATGGGATATGAAGTTAAGGTGCTGTGATATTTGATTGTTAACTGTCATTTAGAGAGCCAGAGAATGAGAGGAAAGAAGTCACAGGAAGTTAACGACAGGAAAGGGACTCCCTCCTCTGGAACATTGAAGATTCAGTGGTGCCTCAGGTAAGCTTTTATAATCCCATAGTGTGGAAAAGCAATATTATTTCCCACTGTGATATATCACCTCTTCTCTAGACAATTTTCTTGGGTTTCTTCTATAATTGGCGACCTTACTAACTGTTGAAATATGACTTTTGTTTTTCTGTCCATTACAACCATAAGCTGTGCCAGAGGCCCAGTCCTAATGAAAGAGGTTATTTATGTTATAAATTACTTAATGCACCTTTCAGGCATTGTGAAATTTGATAATTGACTATTGATCAAAGAGCTGAGGAAACAGTAGTTTAGATTTACAAGATGTTACTTAAAGGAAATCCATGGTGAGGAACACAAAAAAATGTATGGAATAATATGTCTTAAGGTGAGATTGATTGCACAGGGTGTGCGACTGGGATGAAATAGGGATGAAATATGAGATATTACACATATTTTGTTTGTGCATGTACATGTTGTGTCTGTCTCTGTATCTGCTGTTATTACCTGCTGCAGTGTGAACGTCCCGGTGCTGTATTTGAGGTTGTGCTGCACAGAGCGCAGCTCTCTGAACTCGGGACGGTCAGGGAAAGGCTCCAACCTGCAGATGGCAGCCTTCAGCTTCTGCTGGTTCTCTATCACAAGAAACTCCAACAGACTGAGCACCTAGAGGGGCGCACAGAAGTGAAAAATAAAAATCATATTAAAGAAGTTAATATATTAATAAGTAATAAAGAATTTCTCAGTGACATTAAAAATACATCCTAAAATGACTAAATCCATTTTTTAAACTTTTGTCGGGTACAAAATATAATACTTGAGTGACATCTAGCGGCAATTTGGAGAATTCATGCTTATGAGTATATGAGTATATTTTTCCTGATTTCTGGGCTGATGAATTCTTCCTCACATGACTCATATTTCCATAGGAAAATCTATTTGCTGCTGTAAATGATTTGAAAATGGCAGAATCCTGATGCACCAAGCCATCTCTTACCTGCTCTGAGATGACGGGCCGGCTCGTCACCTGAGCAGTGAGAGTCCCAACGATGACCTGCAGGTGGGGGTCTAAGGCGTCGTCACAGTACTGCAGGGCTGCCCGACACACTTTAGCCAGCAGGTCACAGCACAGAGCGAGGCTTCGGCTCGAGACCTCGTCACAGTGCTCTGGTCTGCAGATGGGACAAACACACACACACGTTAAACCATGACAAGACAGATGGGACACACAGCGCTGCGTGTGATCTGTGTGTGATAGCATGTTTTTATATGTGTGTGAGGTTCAATTCACGTGTCAATGTGTATGTGTGTGTGTGTGTGTGTGTGTGTGTGTGTGTGTGCGTGTGTGTGTGTACACCAACCTGCTGTTGATGTGGTGGATGAGTGTGTAGATAATATCCCTCAGGACGAAGGCCCAGGCTCCTCCCAGCCCGTCCTTCACCTCCCTGAGCAGCAGGCTGACAAACAGGTGATACATCAGCAGGATGCGATGACGCTCGTAGCTGTTGGTCGTCTCCGCCGCCCTCTCACACACCGCCAGCAGAATCCTCTGGATGGAAATCTACGATGGAAGTCCGCCACAATGAGAAGAACAATGACAAAAACACAAACACAGGACAGAGAGCAAATACATCATCATCATCATCACAATATCGATAATGAGGTATTTAGTCAAAGATATTGTGATATTTGATTTTGTCCATACCGCTCAGCCCCATAATAAATATGATACAATTCATAAGAGGTCATAAAAGAGACATCTCACCGGGGTCTTGGACAGAATGGCTACCAGTGACTTGTGGTTGGCGCTGTGACACTTGCTGAGGTAGTCCAGCGTCGCTTTGATGACATAGGAGCTGAAGTACGGTGGGTTTGGCGCAGGGTCCAGTTCCCTGTGGGCAGTCAACCAACGGCATTTTTCAGGGTTTTGAAAGATATTCATATAAATAAATGAATAGAGAAATGGATATTTTATTGATCCCCGGGGATAAACAAGGGTGTTCGTCATCAGAACAGTTCATTAAGGGTTTAAACGATCATTTTACCCTATAAAGCGTCGGAGGTCTCCTCCCTCTCCTTCAGGCCCAGCTCCTTCATACAGAGTCATCAGCAGCTCCACCACTATGTACGCCAGGTTACTGTGGATCAGACTGTCGATTTGCTGCAGACAGAAACGTTTACCATTTCATTTATGATTTTGAATATCCAAGAAAAAAGTGAGAACAGTGTCTTTTTTGTCTGTCCAGAAATAACGATAAAACGATATTTAACTTTAAATTTTAAACTCCAACACTAAAACATTCCACTCTACTCAACTATTCAATAAACAAAGAAAAACTAACACTCAGCCTCACCTGTTTGCCCAGGCAGTTTGCATCTTTCAGTAGGTCGTACACCCTGTGGGCCTTCTCTCTCTGCTGGGCGACCTGCGCGTCCGCGCCGGACAAGGCAAAGTACGGCAGAATGTTGACCATGATCTTGGGGAAGCAGTCGGCCAGCAGCTCTCGCCAGTCCCTCCCAAGATGGCTGCCGATGGACTTCACCTGCTTGAAGTCGTCCAGGAAGACCAGGTGGGGGATCAGCACCTGGTAGGAAGAGCTGGGAGAGCAAACAAGACGATCAGGTTATAAAATCCAGTATGTTGTAGAGGCGGTCTGTCATCATCATCAGGCCTGGGCAGGTTTATCTCCTCACCTGTAGAAGTCTTCCAGTGTCTTGTGGTTCAGCAGCGTGTAGGGGAAGGACTGAAGGGTGTAGCAGTTGTCAGACTCTCTCTGCCCGAGCCACTCGGCCACCAGGTAGTACAGGTGAGAGCTGACAAATGTTTTCACGCTCTTGTAGCCCAGAGCCTGCGACACACTGCACAACATCTGTGGAGGAAAGAACGGAGACTGTGGTTCAACTTACTCTGATTGAACAGGGGAGGCACTGCTGCTTTTGGGGATTCTTGATTAGTTTATTATTTAAACTGCTGGCCTATGGGAACTCAGTTGACCACATTACATATTTTGAATGAAAGAACTAACAATGGCAAGAGTTCTCCACCTGAAGCCAGCACCATCATGGTTAAAGGCAGGTGTCTCGATACATTTTGGATTTAAAAACCATGATGGCACAGAAAAGTTGGACAAAAACAAAGCTGTGTGTAAGCTTCAAATTGGTATTTTAGCTGACACATCTCCAACTGCATCAATGGGGAATCCAGTCAAAATCAGGATTAAATCAAATCAGGACCCTGTTAATCAGAATCAAATCAGAAAATGAGATCATCAAGCAATCAAGCAAGTTGTACACTCTACTCGATATAATTTCTGTTTGGCAGTTTCCAAATATCACTACAAATGTTACATATATGTGGAATTCCGCATTCAAGTCTAAATTCCATTTTTAAACCAGCGCTCCTACAGAAGGATGTTGTATGAAGTTGACAGTCTGGCATGCAGCAAGCAGCACAGCAGACCCCGTACCTTTTTGATGAGATGTTCCTCTATATTGTTTTCCTTGTATGACTGGAAGAGTGCGAACAGCGACTGTTTCTCACAGACCGGGCTGCAGCACAGCACCACAGACACGCTCTTCAGCAGGGTGGCCTTGCGATTGAACATTTCGTCTTGCAGGTCCTCCGAGGAGTCGCTTCTCTGCGGACACACGTGTGTGCATGAACAAACACATGACGTGCGCACGCAAACCCAAAAAGTCAAAAGAGGAGGATATTAACAGAATGCTGCATGTGAACGCCGATCTTACCGAGAACCTCATTCCCTCCTGGGCCTTCAGGTAGATGTTCTCAAAAGCCGTCTGCTGGTGTTTGAGTGGAAGCACCTTCCTCTTTTCTGGCTGGTTTGGACTCATCTCCACAAACAGCCTGAACACACAGAGGGAAAATTGCATCTAATGTGTCAGATCTATCTAACTATCAATTACATACTGCATATACATATTTGTCTGTCTGTCTATCCATCCATCATATCTGCAAATCAATCATATCCATCACCTGCAGTAATCTATCTATCACGGCAGCTGAAGCCTACCTCTCCACTGACATGGCTACCAGCATGCGGACATGATGGTGGGCGTCGGCCAGGTGGGACGGAAGGATGACTGACACTGGAAGATCCTCCTCTCTCAGGGATAAGAACGCCCACTTACAACGTGGATCCGCCTGGCAAAAGGGGAGATGTCAGAAGTGCAACAACAAAAAGGCTCATACTTATTCACGTGTAGACAAAAGTGAACAACCGATCAAAATAAAAGAGGCAAATAAAAGAAAGTGTACCAAAAAGTAGCAACATCATCAAGCTGCGGGCACAGAGACTGCTGGATCCACAGTTTCAGACCAACAGTCCTAGACCAACACTTTTAGCCCAATGCTCTTAAACTGGTTAGAGATGGTTAAGTTTAGGCTTGGATTTTCTTAGGTTAGGGTTATGGTAAGGATTTGGGTCAGCTGTAAATAATTTACTGGCTCCATGGCCAATTTTAGTTCGGTCTAAAAATGTAGTGGTTTTCCGTGCCTGCAGCTTGATGCATCTCAAAAATAGAAAAGAGGCTCACACTTTGTCTTTTTCTTTGGCAAATTTTCTTACACTACTAGCCACAGTCTGGTTGGTAAAATAGTGAAGCGGCTAAGAGTGCTTTGTTTCCACAAGCCACTGATGAATGAAAAAGGTAATTTCGGGTTCTGTCAAACATGATTTGAGCAAGAACCTATGAGGTCTGAGAAGCTGTCACAATGTGTTTGGCTCATGTCATTTAGTCAGAGTGAGAAACAGCATGACAGATCACAGATTTCACCCCTGTGCAGAAATAGACTCCAACAACAGCCAGTGCATTCCCTAAAGATTCTCAGTGAGAGCTTACCTCCAGCAAGGCAACCAGACATCGCACTAAAGCCGCTCGCACAGATGCTGTGCATTTCCCTGTTTGGCCCAGAATACTAAAACAGAGCACAACATAATTATGACTGAGTGTAGACAGCAACACACTGGGTCAGTTATGCAGACGTAGACTCAGAGTACTCATGAATCACATTTTCAAAGTCTGACACAGCAGGTATCCGTTCAAACAACTATTCCAAATACTTATTCAACATGAGACTGCATATTTCATGATAGTTTTTTCTTGCTATGCCCCAAGAAGTTACACTTCACACGTGATAATCCTCCACCAAAGACTAAAGGTGCACCAGAGGGTTCACAGGCCAGTTCAAGGACCACTAACCAGAAGCCGGAAACCACTTTCAGCAGTGCTCCCTGAACATGTCTCATTTCATCCAGCGGGTGCTGGGTCCTCCCCAGGCTCCTGACCGAAGGCAGTAAAGCCAGCAGCACAGCAGCGCAGATCTCCTGGTCCTGACGGTACAGAGAGCACAGGTCCCTGGAAACACAGCACGACAGGCAGACATCAGTATCCAAGACCGCCTTTTGTCACTGCCAATGCAACATGGATTTTAGTAACAGCTACTATGTGGAAAGCTATGAGGAAAGCTTCCTTACGCCAGAGGTCTGAGCAGAGAGTCAAACTCCTCCGGAGAGAGCGAGTCCTCCGCAGGAAGCTTCTTCAACAGGACCAGATACTGGAGGAGCAGCAGACATGATGACAACAGTGAGGAGCAAAGGACCATCATTTGTAACCATTTAACCAAACAGCGTTGTGCTCCATGGAGCCACATTATATTGATGGAGTTTCACAGACATCATGCCGTGATAATCATCATCTCAACCACCTCCAACATGAGTCATCATCATCACGTCCACAATCATCAACAGCAGCCCAACTTACTCCACTTTGCCTCCTGCCTGTCACCCCATATTGCTGTTGTAAAATTACAGTGAAGCACAGCTCACTGCTTTTATTAAATTGCATTAAAGAAGAAATAATACAAATGTTTAATAAGTCATTCACTTATAGCCAATAATGACTGAATGATAATTAAATACTATTCTTTCACCAGGCAATATAACTCTCCAACAAAAAGTTTGTTACCACACATGCAGGTTGTTATGTGACACATAGGTACCGAGTTCTGCTTTCTGGCTTAGCACACTGATATTTACATTAACTGCTTACAGTCACATGTTAGCTAGAACTAGAAATGCTTCTAGCTCCTGGGAATGCAGCAATTCTGTTTTCCACTGGCTCTCAGGAGGAGTTTTTTTTTTTTTTTAGGAGCTTTTCAATTTGGACCAGAGTAACGCTGGTTTTAATGAATGTTTGGTTGCTCGTGGTAAATATTATTGCTAATTGGCTACAAATTGCCACTAAACAGCCTGCAGAAAGGCTGTTTAGGGGGCTAAATTGCTTGCTTTGGTGGATGCACCCTAGGAACATGAATTGGTGAATAGAAATTGCTCAGTTTCTGTAGAGTGCAGACCTTTTTCACTGCAGCTATTCTGACATGAACAGCAGGCAAACACAGGTGTTACATAAGGTTCAGTTCCAGTTGTAACACAGCCAGAGTCCTGATATTGTTCATGCTGGCTCACTGGAATGGCTGCTACACTTTAATGGAACCTTCATTAATGTCATTAGTAACACCTGCGTTTACCTGCAATTTCATGTCAAAATGGCTGCTGTGAAAACATCTACTGTAATGTATCATGACACAATGTATATTGTGACCCACGTGTCGTATACGTATTGTGATGATACGTAATGTATCATGAGGTCCTTGACAATACCCAGACCTAAGCATCGCCATGACCAACACCTACTTCCATCACCATCACCATTATCATCATCATCATCATCATCACAGATCAGGACTATATGTTGCAGCTGCTACCCACCATGTTGAGATGCAGGACTTTGTTGAAGTCTATCTGGTCCAGCAGCAGCAGCAGCCTGCGACGCACCTCCTGCGGTTTGAAGAGGAGGCCGTGGGTGTGCTGGATGCAGCCGCACTCACACAGGAACTCCAAGACCGCAAGCAGAGCCAGGTCCTGCTGGGTCAGGACCTCTTCTGTCAGCAGGCTTTTAGCACCTGAAGGAAGACAGAATATCACATTCTATCATTTATCTAGCTATAAACATACTGAGGACGACCAGCATCTTCACTGACAAGTTCAATTCTCTAATTGGCATCTGTGTTACCTGTCCCTACTATACAGCTTCAACTTCATGACTGACTGACAATCTATTGGTTTACCAAACACAAAAGCCTCCAAATTAAAAAATCCACCCTTGAATAATCTTACACTGTTACATATCATCAGTTTGTAATGTATGTTCAGTGCACACTAGGAGTTATTTTGTGATAGAGTTCTGTAAAGCACATTTTTCTCTACCCACTTCCCCAACATTCTTCAGCTACTTCAGTTCATGATGTCTGCTGTTTCTAAGACTGACTTTCATCAACTCCAGAAAAACCAGTTCTCTCTGTTGTACAGCTGGAGAGAGCGATAAACAAAAACAATAGGTCTATTGATAGCAAAGTGAGTTTTTCCACTGGAGAGAAAGTGGAAGTGGAAAGAGAGAGAGAGAGAGAGAGAGAGAGAGAGAGAGAGAGAGAGAGCAACACTGTGCTGTATTGTGCCAAATTTGTTTAGATTACAGAGACAAGCCATTGAAGAGGGTGTTGTATTCCACATACTGCAACTTTCACGGACCTGGAAAGTTGCGAGCTGTATCTGCCTTGCCTTCTGGACTACTGAAGCCACTGTCATCAAAGACATTAGTATCTCTGCCTCTTCTACCACAAATTTCTTTCTGAATGATTGTTCAACATTGGTGCAAAATGATGAGCCTAAGAAGTCCTTGCTCTTTGATTCTGAGAGAAATTTACCACTGATGTTTTACATAGTTGAAACATTTTTTGCTATTGTAGCTGCACAGCAAATATCTTAATGTGATGTCACATCGTCTATGTTTGTCTAGTTAAGCAATTACACACCACTAAGCAACCAAGTAGGCCCAAAAATGCATAATGCATTGCAATACAAGCAGCTTATTTATTTATTTATTTATTTATTATTTTGGTGTTAAAGTGTATGAGGATTTTTCCTTTAAAAATCCAAACAGGGTGCTAAGCATGGCACACATTTCAACAGTGAATGATGTCTTCTTACCAGGCCCACAGGAAGTGTCGGTGTTGTCTCCCATCTGTCTGTGGGTTCCATTGGTGCTGCTGTGGGGCTCCTGGCTGTCATCCAACAAGTCAATGTCACTTGTTTGTTGGGTCCTGGTCGTGTCCCAGTCATCGTCCATATGATCGTCCTCATCCACAGCAGTGACTCTCCTGGACACACTGCTCAGCTGAAGAGACAAGGCAGTTAGATTAGATTCAGTTTAGATTAGATTAGATTCAACTTTATTGTCATTGCACAAAGTATAAGTACTAAGACAATGAAATACAGTCAAGGACAACGAAATACAGCCTGATTCAACAAGTTGTAATTCAGTAATTCAGAGCATAGAGCACATCACTCAGTGTGCTGGTGGAAGGTTGGCTTTGCAAGTCGGTGCATACTAAAAATCATCATCATCCAGGTTAGGATATATCACTAAAGCAAGGTAACACTAGGTGTATTTATCACTTCATATTAAAATCCCAGTTATGGAATAATAGTTCAGGAATAGATTGCAATTAAATAAAAACAAACAAACAAAAAGGAATGACAACAGTGTTCTTGGAGGAGTTACTACTATCCTCTTAAAGAAAAAAAACACCTCATGAATGTTGCTGGTATCACACAAAAGGGATGTTAAATATGAAGATTTGTCTCTTTTTGGATATGCACATATGCCAGCACACCACTGCGCTGGATGTACCTGTCACTTACCAGCAGTTTGCAGATCTCTGCCAGTTCAGTGAGCAGACTGGCAGGGAGAACCATCATGAAGAGACCAGAGGAGATGGGACCAACGTTATCCTGTGGGAGGGCGAATAAGGGATTTAAACTAACAAGGCTCTTTGGAAAGAGACTACCCCCTGTATTTACGATAATAATAAATATCTGGTCTACAGCATGCAATTATCTACTTGTTTTCCAACTTTAAAAACTATGACTGTGTGCAGTTTAAATTAATGCTTGATTCTCCATCATAATATCTAATAATGTCTTTAAACGTAGTCGTGTTTCACCTGGGCATTTCTGCTGGTGGACAGCGCGCAGAGCTTCATGACGGACCTCAGCGAGGTCATGGTTCCATCCTCTGTCATCTTCACCTTCACACTGGAGACAAACTCACTGAAGTCCTGCACCAGGGACTAGTATGCAAGGCAAGAACACACCAACAACCTTCAATTCAAAGTGTCTGTTTAACTTAACCAATAATCTAGGGCTAACACAAGGATATTAACACACACAGGGACGTTTTTCAAAATGAACACTGGCTTGTTTTTCAGATTTCATGACCTATATTTTACCAGGCAAGCTTCCCATTAATGTGTATTCATGGCTGGGAGGATTAGCTGGCAAATGAGACTGGAATACATCTTTACATTCACATTTTATGCATTTAGATAAAGCTAGGTAGTAAAGAGTGCAAGAATCAGAGCTGTAGTATTTGTCCCAATACCCACAATACTCAAGTGGCCACTTGAGTGACATATTCCTGTGATCTGGCCAAAGTGTATAAGCGTAAAGACGACCAGTGTTGTGATATTTTGTCATCGCACATCGAGACACACTTGGCAAATGGAAGATGTTTCCAGTTGAGGCAGCAGTTACAGGAGTTTATGACCCAATAATGACATAAAGAGAATACACACTTTGAATAAATATGTGAATAAAGGCCCATTCAGCAATACAAACTAACAACATTAAAACATCATCCAACATCATAAATAAATACAACAATAAATGACCAAATAAAAGGCATCAATAAATAAACAATTTAGATCACAGTTGCCTAATTTACACTGAGCATATTGCCCAATAACAGAGGCTTCAACAACCTGATGTAACTTTATTTACACTGAAATGTTTTCTTGCCCATCATTTTAAAAAGCACTCCCTCCTTTCTACATACAAAATCCTGATGCATTGTGGGATACACTTAGCCTGTAATACCGCTCTGAAGCAGTATTAGGATAAAGGCTCATTAAATATGGATGAAGTGCACCAGCGCATGGGCATTTTCAGAAATGGGACGGTCTTCCACACATACTCAGTGGAGCATGAACGCATACTCATGTGTGTGTGTTGGGACAAAGCCATGAGGTCTTGTACCTTTGCTTTAGTGAAGAGCTGTGAGTGGCAGGCCTGTTCCTCAGTCAAAACCCCAGCAGAGACATAACCTGCGAGTACACCGGTCAGCAGACTGAAACAGCGCACCAGACACTCTGGAGGGGTGGATTCAGTCTGGGGAAGACGGAGGAAAACAAATCAAGCTGGCAGCTACACAAACATGCACACAAACACACCTCAAAATTCAGCCTCTACTCACATCAGGAGAATAGCAGTTGAGTAGATTGTCTGCAACACACAGCAGCGACTGCTCCAGCTTGTTCCTGAGGCCGGGGACAGCGGGGACTTGGCCAACAGCTGATGCCGACCTCACCGTCTCGTCTTTCTCCTGGAGCTCCGAGGACGGCGTGTTGAAGCTGAACTGCAGGTACAGTCTCTCAGTCTCAACCAGGCTGTCTTTGGCCTCAGGTGATGTTTGCTCTTGGGACACGGTACTTTCCAAAGAGGATTCAAAAAAGTTATTTCAAACAGATTTCTTTTCCATAAAGGAATAATGTTGATTAACACAGTTTCTTCTGTTGAAAGATTATTTTTAAGGCACTTCTAGTCTATTATATCGTATACAGTATTGATAGGAGAGGGAGAGTAGAGTTGACTTCCCCCATTAAATCCATTTGCCACGAGAAAATTGAGGCATGGATTGGGCAACAAGTTTAGGAAGGTGGTTCGAATGTTCTGTCCAATCAATGTCTGCGCCCAGGAAATATTTCCCTCTTCCTCACCTCTCTAGTCCTTGAGCACCCAGTAGAAACGTCAGGCCAGCTCTGGTGTCTTTCAAGGTCAGGGAGACCAGGATGTTCGCTATCAGATTGCGAGGAAAATCCCTGCACAGAAGATCATAATAATACATTCATTTATAAGCTTTGTCATATACTGAATATAAAACAGTCATACTTTAGCAAGGAAAAAAGTAAAGGAAAGAAATGTAATTCTTGCTGAGTTGGCTCATTGGCCTTCAGCTTATATATTTTTTTGTGGCATGAAGCAACAACAAGCACATCTCTGGGAAGCAACACGGTGCCAACCTGCAGATGATGGGCTGAGGTCTGGAGCTGTCCTCCATCTCCTCGCTCTGATCGGTCATCAGCAGCCAGGCTATGAGGGTCTCCTTCAGGTTAGAGGAGCCAAGACCCTCGCTGACTCCCACAAAGTCCCAGCCTGAACCCAGGACAAGACTCTTGGGGACGGGACACTTCAGCAGGGCCTGGGCTAGACACACAGCAGAAGCCCTGTGTGTGGAGAGACAAGGAGGTGAGAAAATGAAGGTGAACAGTGATGGAAGCTGTTTGATATTATACAGTGACAATTATCAACATTGGGACTTGCACTGGAGCCATGCAAAAACAACAACAACAACAAAAAATACAAATAAATATTGCAATATTATATTGATTCTCTTGATTCTCTATTGATATGGGAATTATAAATTAAACTGTCTGCATGAAATTGTTATGAATCAGTTTGTCGCCAGATTTATCATATATGTTGTAAATTAGTCTTAGTCTATTATTCTATTAGTCTACCCAGGTGTTAAATAGCAGGTTATCATTTTAAGTTCTATTTAATACATTTTTCATCAATTCTCTCATTGAGTATTGTAATATATCGTGATAAAAATCGTATCGTGACACCTATATTGTGATATGAATTGCATTGGGTGGTCTTTGCCAACATCCAGTCCTAAGAAATATGGTAATGATGGATCAATACACTGGCAGACTATCAGTACACCTTATTGTACTCCTGCATTTGTTCTATGATTCTTACAAAAATCAGTATCGGCCATTATGCATGGGAAGGAATAGGATATTGGGATCGGCTTTAAAAAAGAAAAGAAAAGAAAAACAACTCGAAGATTAAATCTGACTCACTGAGACGGTTTGCACGCCGAGCCAGAGAAGAGCTTCCAGAACTCTCGATCCATAGCGATCAGCCCTCCCTGGACGATGGAGGCCAGCAGGCCCAGGCTGAGGGCCTCTGTGTTGGGTGAGCTCACACCGCGCAGAGCCAGGGCCCACACCCGGCCCCACAGCCTGCCCAGCTCCGCCCTGTGGGCCAGGGCCCTCTCTGGATAGCGGGCCTGGCACCGGGCCACCTCCCTCAGGCAGCGCAACACGTAGGGCCCCCTCTCTCCTCTCCGCTGCTCCACTAAGAACTGGTACAACACTGACAGCAGGCTGACCAGCTCTTGGCCGGGCACCATGGATGGGTACTTAGAGGTGAGCACTGCGGTGATTTGCAGCCTGAGAAGCAGAAATGAAAGTTTAAAACGTGTGGGTGGTGCTGCTTTGATGTCCCTGGAGCTACACTTTAAGATGTGAATTGCTTTTCTCCAAAATAAAAATCAGTGATGTCAATAATATTTTAAGGGACTAGTAGGAAAAAAATCAAAACACAAATCTCTACCAACTGGCTTGATAGCCATTTAGAAAATGTTTTCATATCAACTTGACGTGAAATTAAGTCCTCACCATGGTATCACATCGAAATCGCTGTGCTGAGGCTGCAGGTGGTCCCGCAGGACCTCCCAGCCCAGCTCGATGCGCCGCCGCTTGCTGGGTGTGCCATGGGTGGGACTGCCCCTCTGGGTGGCTCTGATGTGGACCTGGGTCACCTCCAAGACCTGGGTGTCACTGTCCTCGCTGAATAACTGCAGCATGCAGTGAACACACAGAGAAAGTAAATAAAAAAACAGTTTGGTAAACATTTATAAAAAACTAAATTCTGATACGTCCTATTATATTTATTCTCTATTGTCTATCCTTATGCTTTGTAAAGGTGTCTTGTAATCCTATATGGGATGGGCCACCTAATGGAATGACACTTACATAAAATTATAATAAATAAATAAACAAACAAAGAAATAATATCGGTGGTTCTTTGAAGTGAGTCTTAATCATTATTACCTGGTGACAAATGTCAGCAGTGAGCTCGATGAGGCTTTCCTTCACTGCTATGTGTCGCGTCCCTGTGACGTACTTCCCTCTGCTGCCGATGTGGCTGATCTCTCTGACTAAGGCATCATACAAGTTGTACAATAGACGCCGCCACTTGGTCCAGTCCTCGGCATAAGCACCTCAAATATGAAATGGGGGACAAGACTTTTTTTTTCAGCAACTGCAAAACTACACATCAGATCCCACGTTACCACTATTACCTGTCCTGCTGGGCTACATTGCAGGGAGAGTGCATCCAAGTAGAGATTAAGAGTTCAGAGGCCAGTGGGAACAAATGTATTGGATGGATCCATGCATATCCAATCACTTTATGAGTGAAATGTTAAAGTCTTTATCTTTTCAGCATGCATGCCATCAGAAAACATCTGTAGATAGTTAGTTATATTTATTAGTTTATTATTATTATTTCACTTGGTAATTGGACCATTCAAATTAGTGGAAACATGTCAAATCCACAGAAAAGCCTGCATGCGAGAAAAGAAAAGCCAAAATTCATCCTGAACACTCCAACATGGGAAAAAAATGAAAGTAAAAAAAGTTTAAGAAAAGCTAATTTTCTACTGCTACACTCAGTCAAAGTGTACCTGTGTCCTGCGTCTTGGCTCCTTTGGGGTGGTGCACACAGAGCTGCAGGTTGAAGAACTCCACGACCTCCTCTTTCAGGGCGGCGCTGGGCTTCATCTCTGCCCAGACGTAGAGTATGGAGGGCAGGAGCTCCTCTCCCAGCCGGCACACCCTCATCCGACAGTTCATGGCTGCAGACCTCACAAAGATGTTGAGAGCGGAGACAAGATGCTCCACCACAGTCAAGTGTTTCTCCTGCCTGAGGGGGTCAGAGAGTTCAACATGAAGCATGCACGACACTCAGCCATGTATAACTCATCCTCTTGTCTTTACAACAAAGTGGATTAGGTTGAATTAAAAATTTTATCTTACTTAATATTATTATTTTTATTATTATTGAGTGAGCAAGTATGTTTTTTTTTTCAGCAATGCCAATACCAATGCTCAATGGGCACCAGAGTTTCTCTTTCATTTTCCTGTCCAGTCTGAGGATTCAATCCAACAATCTTCTGGTTAGAAGTTCACTCCTCCTGTTAACAAGCTTATTATCCTGTTGAGTCAGAATATATGATATATTGAGAGAAAAACATGTGCGTCATTTTGATGCCTAACTTCAATTTTAAGCAAAGGCGTTACAAGAATGGTCTGCATGAGTCATAACAAATATTTAATATGCAGGTGTTGTGTGCCTGTGGTTCCTGAGGTTTATGTCAACAACACTGACTGACGACAGAGGAAATGAAAAGTTTCACAGCTTTGACATTTACACTTTGCATTAAGATGCAATCTCTGTATACAGATACAGATATTTCGTGGAAACATGTCATTCATTCTGATATGCCCCTGATGCTGGGACCTGCATTTATACCGTTTATGTGAAACTGTGGTGACGCATTGTTTCATTCACTGAAGGTTGATGAAATGATGGAAATGAAGGAAACATGGTCTGAAATATAGCTAATCCATTAACACATGTATGCTTATGATATTTAATTATCATGTTATTAACATATGAAAGCTTAATTCAATACAGCAATAATACCTGAGAAGTCATACATTTTTTTCCTTTTCTTTAAACATGGGGCTTACTATATTGTGATTATGGTTGCATCCTTCATATATAAGATACATAGTGCAGTATTTTTACAGTGGTTACCAGCACACTGTCTGTGCACTGCCTGAAAAGTATTCTTCAACACAGTATAAATAAAAGCTCCACAATTATCACAGTGGCACAATGGATATCGACATCATATCCTGTCGAAACCCAATTGGATTGGTTGGGTGGAGCGAGCCAAAGTATAAAACACTGGCAACAAATAACTCATGAGGTCAAGGCTGTGGTGATAGCTTTATGGAGTAACTGTTAGATTCAAGCTAAGAACCAATCAGCTTTGAGCCCCTTTAAGGGATTCCTTTCTCATTAGTGGAGTTACCTGACATTGAGCAGTGCTCTGGAGAAGAACCTGAACAGAGTGTTGTGGAATCCCTCAGTCTGCATGCAGCAGCCCTGCACCAGCGTGTGGACGATCCGGCTCACCAACACACGGTTGATGGACTTGGAAGAACTGATGAACAAGCCACAATACAGCTCCAAAAGACCTGGAGATCACAAGGAGACATGAAGTGAATTCAGTAAATAACAGCGTGCAACTTAAAATTTCAGTAGGCTAGATAGGATAAAGATATCCAGCTCTAATATAACCCTACATAAATTGCTGGCAAGCACAAACCCATACATATCCTGACTGGCTAATATGTAGATATGAAATTCAGCGCATGACAAATCAGATCAATATGAACAACAAATTAGGATACTGCTTTGTACTAAACTGACCTGCATCTTAGGATGATAAAATCACAGACTGTATAAAGATAAAACTACAAGTGTAGCTAAATACAATTATAGATAAATTTATATGGCTCGTACACACAAAGGTAGAAAAATATTCTAATTTCGAATATAATTTACTAAATATTTGGATGAAGGGCCTACTGACTGTGCCACTGCTGCTGAGTGATGTCACACCAGTACTTCCGGACAGAGAGAATGTCCTTTACTAAGAGGCTGCTGTAATCTTCTCCATAGGCTGTGCAGCTGTACGAACTCTGCAGCACCTCCATCACGTGCCTCAGCAGCTCACTGCACTTCAGACGAGGGCCTCCTGCAGACAGACAGACAGAAAATGCTACAGCGTCTTTGGTCTGGTACAAATCTTTCAAATGGCAGATTTCTCAATAGTTTTGCAGTAACTTGTACTACTTTGCTGGACTAAAGTTATAATTAACAGACCCTCCTTACGTTTGTTAGCACAGCGGATGAAGTATTTGACCAAGCTGCACATTTCGGCCATCTTCTTCTGCCGATTGGCCTGCGTCGTTGCCGTGACATTGGATTTACTAGACTGCATGTGCTCTGTCTCCTTCTGGACATAGCGCTGCAGAAACCTGAAAGGGCAACATTGTGAGAATGCAAAGTAGTGTAGTGGTTTGTTTATTTAGCGCCATCTGCCCTGGCTGACATTTGAATTGACATACAACTACTGTCTCTTGATAAAGAGTAGTTTATGAAAAGTCTACGAAAACTAATCTTTTCAAGCTACAAACCAATGTATCAAAAGGTTTTCTCAGGATAAACCAGCATTTCCAGATATAGTAAATAAAACAAATCTTGAAAATCTGTTGCAATGAGAATTTTATCTTTAATTATAGGGCCTCATTTGGTCCTGAAGTACTTCCTTTTAAGAGTTCTAACTATGTGAGTCAGCAATGCTTTGTCCATATCAAAACTAAATCAGTGAGCTGGAAACAAACAAGACCCTTTATCTTGTCATGCAAAATACAATGACATGTAAAACATGCAAAAACAAAAGAATTTCCCTGTGGGGAATAATAAAGTTCTCTCTACTCTACTCTACAAAAACACAAAGTTAGCCAGGAAAGCACCGATTTTCAAGAACTGTGAACAACATCTTGGTGAAGTAGACAGTGAGGACATCATCACAGTATTTTGCAAAGGTGTCCTGCATAACATAACATCATTATCCTGATTTCTTTGCATATGTGCAATGGTGCAAAAGATGCAAAGTCGCATTACCTGAAAACTGCATCCCAGCTGAGCTGCTTGGAGCCTTTAGCCCCTCTAGATCCTGAGATGCGATCCAACTCCTGCAGAGTCTCTGGAGTTCTCAGCAGCCGTCTGAAATTGTCAGCTTCTTTCTGCAAGCAAGACACAGCAAAACATCACAAGTAAGAAAGTGTACTGTGAATGACAAACTGGTTCCACGAAGGTGCTTGGATTCAACATTACTGATACTAGCACAGCGCAACCTCAAATCAATCCACTATCCAACACACTACCAAGTGCAACCTGTACGCCCTGGTCAAACCTGACTGTGCAGACGCTGACATAGGTTGTACAATTATCCATTGTTTATAAGTGGCTGTAATTACCTTCCTTTCTGTGGTTTTGTCATTCTCCAGCCCCCTGCAGCAGACCAGGAGATCATGAAGAGCCAGGCTCATTGTGCTTCAGGGTGGATGAGGATACAGCTTCCATTAACCAGGTGTGACAGCACAGTTAGTTCCACCTCAGAGGAATGAAGGTGTTATGTTGACAGGTGAGGCTGTTGTTTCTGATACAAGGTCTGCCTACACTATACTTACAAGTAGACTTCATGACATGCATATCAGTTTTCTTCTCCAATGTACTGATTTCCGAACTTTATACATTAAACGGCAGTTGAACAGGTAACCCAACTACTGCAAATCACTGTGTAGCCTGGCCTACTTTAGCAACAGAGGTGCTAGACTAATCTTGGATTCCAAG
Organism: Holocentrus rufus; assembly: GCA_900302615.1. Lineage (NCBI taxonomy): Eukaryota > Metazoa > Chordata > Actinopteri > Holocentriformes > Holocentridae > Holocentrus > Holocentrus rufus. Next base: position 5,929 of record OMLF01048267.1, on the reverse strand, counting down.
CGTGCACTCAAAGCACTCACAGTACAATGGCAATTATTTTGTTCACCTACCTATGACGACTGTGCCGATTTAAGTTAAATTTTAGCTGTCACCTACAGAAGTGCAGATGTTAGTGCGCTACTGCTGGAGCCTGTGCCCCTCCTCACAACTTTGCCATGTTGACGTGCTTTACGTTGTAGGCAGGCATACACAGGACACGCAGGAAACTCCCGCCCCAACTCTGTTGAAGACCAACTATCACTTCCGGGGCATTGCTAGGAGCGAGTGTGTGCGCTAATTTTAGTAACAACGTTAAAACAAACGTAATATTTTATCGATGAGAATAGTATTGACTCCATAGAATGTCTATCTGTGCAATATTCGATCTGTGACCATCAAAAAATATATATATCAATATGTAGAGAATAACAAAGTAACACATTTATCCGTAAGACTACAAGTACCAAATGCCCAATGGCACATAAATCTGAATCTTCCGGGTTATGCGTGCTTGAGTTCCCCGCCTTTTGATTAAGCTGTGCCCTCTGGACGTCGCTCTCACATAAACAATACCGTTGCTATTTTATGTTTTTCAGTGTCTGCCGATTTCTGTAATAATTTGTCTGAATATGTAACTCTTAACTGTTTCATCCATAAAACTTAAAGCAGCCATGTTGCTTCCGTCCGACGTTGCTCGGCTTGTTTTAGGTAAGTCTGGTTAGCCGAAGCAAAGGTTTGGCGTTAACGTTAGCAAACAGTCTTACTTCACTGTTGGGCGGCTAAAGTTAGCTTCTCTAAATCTGCGTCAGCTAACACTGAGTGAACAAAAACATTCATTTATTGCGAGGTATTTGGCGTGTTAGCTGTGCGCCTTGGATTTACTCTGTCACCTTTTGCAGCTAATCCAGTGTTGGTCAATGTCATTCCAGGGTACCTACAAGAAGAAGGGCTGTCTGCCACAAGCCAAGCTTTCATTCATGAGAGCCCCAACTTGAAAGAGTACGCAGAGCACAGCACAGAGGATGGAGCTATTCCTGCTTGTGTATTTGTAAGTTTGCTGTTTTCCCACCGGACCACCCCTTTCACAAACAGTACAGTAAATGTTAATCACTCAAAGGTGACTGTTGCATCTATGAACCTGTGCTTGGAAATGATTGTGTTCTACTTACTGCTGCAGTCTCTCTTTGGGAAGAACCTGACAACTATCTTGAATGAGTATGTGGCGGCCAAAGCAAAAGGTGAGGTGGTCTGCCATTGTCCCTTTAAGTACATGCATAATTTACAGCTCATTTTTCTCTGGCTGTTGTGATTTTGTGTTTGACTCGTTCTCAAATCTCTCCACAGAGACTATCCATGAGGTTCCTCCAATGATGACCTCTCTGTGGAAAAAGCTGGATTTTACACTCAACCAGATCAAGTAAGATTAGTTCATAAGTTTAAACATACAAATCACTGCAACTTTTTTGAGAGCTATTAATTGAAACTAACTGTGATCTTGTTGGTCAAGCTTTTATTTTCAAAGATAACCTTGACTATCTTCATCGGTGATAATTTGTTCATACTGTTAAATCATATTTTATATATATTTTTCCTAGATCATTGCAAAACTCCCCAGCTCTATCTTCATCTCAGCGAAGTAAGTGTGTCATTAGTTTGTCCAGTGAGAGAAGGGATTGTCAGCTGTTTGTGTACATCTCTTTGCCCCACTTGTGTACTCTAATTGCAGCCATGTCTGTAATACTTTGCAACTGACAGACACATTTTGGTATACAATAGTCATGCAGTATATAGTTAATAATCACGCATACAAAGTACAATGACCATCAATTCGGATTTTACATTATATATCCGATCTTGTCATTAAATGTTAGATGTAAATGTAAAAATTGGACAGTAACTCAAGGCAAAATCACAGATTGCGCTCTGAGTTCAGTACTGTATGTTGCCCAACTTTTATTTCCATTCAGTGTATATCCACAAGCAGTCTTATTTTACAAGCCTTTGTCCATTTTCAGTGCGTTCACGTGTTGGAGTGGCAAACGTAAAACGGCAGCGGGCCCTGACTCAGACCCCCGCCAGTGGTGTTGTCTGCTCCTCCGCTCTTGAAACCGGGTCCTTCTTCAACCCTGTGCCCACCTCGCACAGCATGTTAGGCCACTCTACTCCTACGAGCTACACGGCCTCACAGAGCAGACCTGCCTCTGCCAGCAGCACACATGTACAGATCCAGGAGAGCGGGCGAGTAGTGAACATGTTCAGTAAGTACTGTTAACACGTTTCTTTTTTAACAGTGATTTTATTTTGTAATTGTGGTGCTTGTCTTGTTTTTTTTTCTTTTGCTGCTTAAATACAAAGGAAGTGATACACAAACCACGTCATGGCAGCACTATCTGTATCAGCTTTGGTTTCCTTTGTTATAACATGAGATGAATAAACAGCACAGTTGTTTTCCTTATTGAAGTTCATGATTTTCTTAGAAAGAGTGAGAACATAAATTTAGCAGCATTTTTAATCTCATTGAGACTTGGACTATGCGTAAAATAATGTGTGCATTCCAGGAGATTCACCAGCGCAGATGCTGGTTTCAGAGCATCGGCTCAACCCAGGCCCAACGTCTCCAGGACGACGGAAATGGTAGGATCCATTGCTATTATTACTATTATTTTTTATTGTTATTGTTGTTGTGGTTGATTAACAGCATCTCCACTCCAGATTAACAAATTCAGGGGTTTTTAGAAACTAAATATTTCATTTGAATATTTTTAGGGATAAATTTAGTTTGAAAGTCTGAAAGCCAAAGCAGTGTGATGCACGGGTCTTAATGATACATTGCTTTTAGGTCCCAAATAGATCACTGGGAAAGAACATTAACAGCATATGTTCAGTAATTATTGCATGTATACAGTGTATTATTGCTTATCTTGCCAGTCCATTATTGGTGGTACAAATCAGATACCTGTATGTGTGAAGGGTCACAATTGTCTGATATCTGTGCATCTATGTTTCGACTGAGCCCTGCTTTATAATCTATCCCGCTGTTTGAAGGGACTGCCCCCGCAGGAGAGGCAGTGGTCTGACTGGGTCTAGTGGCACTGGCAGGTCCACCATGACTGTCAGTAGCTTTGCTGCGGAGCCCCAGCCCGAAGAGGTGGTCGATGAGAACTTCCCTGTGAGTGGCTCTTCAATCAGATGGTTACTTATATTGATGTGGTGGCTGTTGATTTTCTTTAAAATGTGAAAATTTTGACAAAATAAATAGGGGCACATGAAAGTACTGTGCTTTCTCATGAAAGTAACACCATTCATCTTTTTAGATTCATATGTCCTAAACTTTTTGATCTAACAATATGCTTTCTTTTCCATAGCAACTGGTGATCCAAAATGCACGTGAAAAGATATTGGGTGACAGGTCGCTGCAGGAGAAGCTTGCTGAAAACATCAACAAAATCCTTGCAAGGTAAATGAAGACACTGTTCTTGTGTTGACCTGTAATTTCCTTATTGTTTTTTGTAAGATCATTTTTATGCAGGGAAGTGGCACGATTTCACCACGTTTTAACATGGTGAAATTTTTTTTTTATATGTGCTATTAGCGATCCAACCCCCCAAACACCAAAAGCATCATGCGGTACAGTGGAACCTGACCAGTCCATAGATGAAATCCTAGGATTACAGGTGATTCTTTCCGTGACCTGTTATCGCAGATTTTACATGAAAATGGATCCAGGAAAATACACTTGTTGAATACAGTTGTTTTGTTAAAAATGTGTGTAATTTTTTTTTCCACAATCACACTCCCAAATCTTAGTTGAATGCAGCGTTGTTAAATTATTTGCTCAAAAAATCCTGCACAGGGTGAAATCCATATGAGTGATGATGCCATCCACGACATACTGGAACAAACAGAATCTGACCCGGCCTTTCAGGCTCTCTTTGACCTATTTGATTACAGTGAGTATTATCAGCCTTTTTCAGATTTTTATCTGTTTTGTGGAGTAGTTCGCAGTATTTCTTTCTTCTTATGACGACATAATTCAAAGCGGTTTCTTATCAAAAAATGTCCCATAATGTGTTTGCAGATAAAACAAGAATAGAGCCAGGAGATGGAGATATTAGCAGTAGCCCAGAAGAAAGTGATACTGCTGGGCCTTCATCTGTCAACAGGGTCCCTCAGAACGAAGATCCAGGTATTGTAATATAGTATATTTAATTTTGTCCTATTGCACCTGCTGTGAAGACTTTAAGGTGTGCAAGTACTCCAACAACCAAGTAGTTAAACACCAACTAAACATCTTTGTCATCTTTGATGATTGTTTCCATTTCACACAGATCAAGGAAAGTTTCTTGATATCAAGTTTTGAAAGAAAGGACATCTTCATATTGTTTTATTTATTTTCCATCTGATTTTAGTCACATTTAGAATTCATAATAATACTCACACTTCAATGTGTAACTATGACGGATTAATTCATCACTAAATCTGTCATCCGTGTCGTTTTGCAGGCACTACACAAAGAGATGTTACAAGTTTTCTAGATACAGCGGCAACAGCAGGGAAGGTACGGACCGGACAGGAGCTGAAGTCCAGGAAGACCAGGAAGTCTGCCGCTCCCAGCTCAACAAAGAAAGCAGCTCTTAACTTCAGCGGCAGAAACTCCAGGATTGAGAACAGCACGGCCAAATTGTTAGTGGGACAGCAACAGGATGATTCCCCATCTGCACCAGTGGACTCTAACAGAGTAGAGAAAGGCTCCGTCTTCAGTGACCGTAACACTGCAGAGCCTATGGATGTGGATGGAGCTTTGAACACTCCTCCTCCTCCTCCTTCTCTTTCCGACAGCACAGCTACTCAGAAGGTGTTGGAGCCAGCCAGAGGGGACAGCACTCCTACTGCCCTCAATGATTCAACCACAGTACCCTCAACAGGCAACACTGCTGCATCTGCTGCGCCAGACGCCACCTTGGAAACTAATGTGGACAAAATACAGGAGGGGAAAGAAGCAGAAAGGGCTAAAAGAAAGACAAATGGCCAAGCTGAGAATAAAGAGCAGTCTGCTTCAGCTACAGACCCAGTTCCTAGTTATGAGCCCGGGTTTGCCTCATCTATACCAGATGAATCAAACAAAACCCCAACACCAACTGCTAAACTACCTCATGTGACAGCGTTGGCTCCAAGCAGTGGGGGAGACCCTCAACAAGTGGTTACTCCCTCAGTAACGTCTGCTAAAATGGCCTCACCTACACCTGCTTCTGTCTCTACACCAGTAAGCACAGCGACTAAATCTCCACCTCTAGCCATCAATCTTGGCACCCCAAGCAAGGGTGCAGTTGATCCCAGTAATGTAGTTTCCCTGAAGATCATCATCAGCGATAACCAGGATGAGGCCTCTTCAGGCGACTCGGCCTGGAATCCGGAAAATTCCAGCGCCTCCAGAGAGAAAATCCCCACAATTTTCCTCTCCTCCTCAGCCAAGGCTCCCGAAGGCCCCGGCACGCCGCAGGCCACCCTGGACGAGACAGCGCAGGCAGTTCACGGCCTGCAAAGTTCCGAGGTCCTCCAGCCTCCAACAACAGAGGCAAATCCTCTCAGTGAGAAAGCCGGGGTGGTAGTCACATCGACGTTAGCAGGGACATCAGAGGCCCAATCCAGCTACATAATCCAGTTACCCTTGGATACTTCTAACCCTGCCCTCCCCGGGGCGACTGCCAGCTACTTCTTAGTGACCAATCCCTCAGCCACAGACCCGCAGACCAGGCAGGTGCTTGTGCCTGCTGGTATGGCAAAGGGACAGCCTTTACCCCCCAGCCCGTATCCTCCAATCACACCGCCCCGTTCTCAGAGCTACCCCACGGGTAAGATACAGCTGTTCAGTGGATCATCTTTTTTTTATTCTTCTTCTTCTTATTAGTTTATTTAATTTTATGTATTATTTATTTATTTATTTATTTTT
>OMLF01048265.1:0-43534 GCA_900302615.1 Holocentrus rufus | reverse complement strand
GGCTCATTATGTCACAATGTAATGTAATTTCTATCTAAGAGAGATCAAATACAAACCAGCAGAATTCCTCAAATGTGTAATTTAACAAGTAAAATCTCCCCTGATTTTAAACATCTCCCTGACCCTCACAGAATGAATTTCCTTTGTTGAGCTAAAAGTGTGTAGGTGTGTAACATTAGCTGTGAACACAGGTTGTTTGTTGTAAAACATTAAGAGAAAATAAGCTTAACAATTAATATCTGTGATTGACTGACACGTGACATTTATAGCCAAATGTTTAACATTTGTAAATATCTATATTATCATTAATTTCCCTTATGGATTTGGCAACGTACATCTGTCTCCTGTCGTGCTAATAAAGCTATTTTGAATTTGAATTTAAGAGCAGGGGAGATTCTAAATGTTTCCATGTTTCCAGACGTGCTTGTGGCTGATTTCCACTTACAGAGACGAGCCGCTTCCCACCTTCATTCTTCCCAAAATGTAAAGATTTCCACCCATTGCTAAACTCACGTGCTGTTATTGGAGAACATCCTCAGTGGTAGTAGTAACTCTTAACTGTAGGTTGCGATGAGCGCCGCCTGACTCCCAGTTAGCACTACTTTAAGAAGCAATGATCCTCTCTTTACCATTCCTCTCTTCATTTCCCAGGTGTCTTATTGAAAGAGGATCAACACGCTTGGGGCAAATTCCATTTAGTCCTCTGCTGTAGGATGTAGGCTGTGATTGGTGATAGATCAGACTGTATTAAGTAACCGAGAGCTTGAATTATCTGGCAGTCCCAAATCAATAGCAGCTTGTGAGTGTGTGGGTGTGCACATGCATGCTTGTGTCGAGGGGATAGGGGTCACTGTTCTTATTAAATATAACTGAAGAGCAGTACTGTGAGCATTCCCATTAATTTTGTGTATTTTGAAATGCAGCACTTCATAATGCATTTTAACCTTCCAGCAGTGTTTTCACATTTATTCTCTCCTTTTATTTTATTTATTCGCTTCAGCATTTGTCCACTGATTGACCTTTCATATTTTCCAGACTTCAGCTAATAAGAGTGTTTTTATAATGCTGACATGAATCAGCCGTGAATAAACTGCAAACACACACATCTGCATCACACTGCATCAACTAGTCCCCCTGCATCACAGCACTTGGGTGGTATCCACTCCTGTCCCCTGCATTATCCATGTGCTTTATTCCAGCAGTGTTTCATTCTGTAGTACAAATCGGTGGTTGATGATTTGTGATAATAACTGAGTGAGGAGCCAAGAATTTTAAAATGGCATGCCTGCCACAGGAAGCTTGTGTGATAAGCAAATCTATAAAGGTCTGTTTCCTTCAGAAACAATAAAATGTCCCATATTTTCTGTCAGTATTTCTTTTGTTTTGCTTGTTTTTTGAGGCAAAATTGGTAGCTACATATAGAACTGCCCTCTATCTGTCTCTCTTATAAACGGTTTCCTTGTTTGAGTGACAGAGAATTAATGTGTGTGTATGTGTGTGTGTGTGTGTGTGTGTGTGTGCTCACTGTGCACATTCACTCACACATGCACTTGTTCCTGTGTGCCTGCTTGTCAGTATGTGTCTGGTATCTTAGCTTGTGTATCTGTGTGTGCTCTTAAGGTCAGACTAGATTTAGTCTGCTTATTTCTGTCAGATGAGGCTGCCTGTTTGGTGAGAATGCTAATCGAGAGCTGTCAGAGCCTTTTTCTCCGGCTAAGGAATGTGTGCGACCTTCTGACCAAGGAGAGATTGCTGCTTGTAACGTGAAGGTTCACCATCAGGCTCACCATCATGTAAAGGTTTGATTGGGAAAAAAGGAGCCATTCAGGGTTTATAGGTTATTTTGTTTGGCAAAACATTTTCTTTCTGGAACTTTATAACATGCAGTTAGAGTACTTTATAACATGAGATGTATTTAGGATTTTTCACTTCACTCATCCCCCTGAGATTCATAATCGTGCTCAAGGACACACTGACCAGCACATTTGAGATGGTCATCACGAAGACTGCACCTCACCAGACACTGCACTGCCTTTAAAGAAATATTCCAACCTTTTTGGGGCGAAATACCCTTTTTCGGATTTACCCAGAGTGAGATAAGAAGTGCGATACCATTTTCACCTCTGTACGTCCACTGGTTCGGTTCCTATGGGTAGCATTTCTTAGATTTCTTAGAAGTTAGATGGTAGGAACTATAACCACTGAACACATGTTCACCTTATTTACACCATGTGATTTATGGTGTAAATAAACCGGTTTCAGAGTTGCTGCAAGGTTTATTTTTCACTTTGATGGAGCTAGGCTAATAACTCCTGTAGACTTCAAGTCTTTATGCTAAGCTAACACAAAATGCATGATTGGAACCAGTGAAGGTACAGGGGTAAAAATGGTATCGAACATCAGTCTGGTTAAGTCAATCAAAGGATATTTTGCCCAAAATGTTGGAGTATTCCTTTAAAATAAATGTGATGTGATGTGATTGCAGATGTCGGGACACTCTACACATTTTTTATGGCCCTGATCTAGCTAGCCTAACCAATTTTGAGGAGTGAGGTTGGCCCGAGCCAGGCTAGTCCGAACGTATTGTCTTGTGCTGAAAAGGTTTAAGGACTCGCTCTCATGCTTCCTGACTTAGTTTTAGTCCAGTAAGCCCACTCCCAATAATTTCAATCATGTTTGTTTCTGACATAAAATGTTATACTGTTAAAGATTATAGTATAGATATCTTAGCCAATTAAACTTAGTCACAAAAAAACATTCATATGGAATCAATGAATGGTGAGAACAGTACTGCTGTGCCGGCTCCTGTGGCAATTAACTTTTCTCCTCCAAGTCTACATTGTCTGCTATTTGATATAGTCTTCGTTATTGGCTGGTAGGACATGATGAACCAAGATGCTCCGGGCTACAGTGTTGAATCCATAATGTGCATGAGTAATGAGCAAGTTATTGTCTACTTTCCACTGTCTTGCACACTCCTTTTGCACAGAAGAGGATTCCAAGTACTTTTTATTGTGCTTGGAAAGTGACAGTGACTCTGAGAGGTCTTTATACATTCTGATCTTGATACAATAAAGAACTTCATCGTTTTAAATTTGTTAAATGATTTAGGAGATTATGTGTGAAACAGCTTTTGTTTTCACTGCTTTTTCAGTTTCATACAACTTTGTGACAAGGTTCCAACTTTTAGGTGCAGAAAGGACACGTAGCGATTTCCTCATGGCTTTATTTTATCTGGCACCAAGCAGAGATGAAGCAACATAAATTTCACACCACCTGTGCTGAAGTCACTGCTCCTTTGTAAAGCATAATTCCTTTTATTCTCAATCTGGGCTTTATTTTCTTAGCCTTTTCCATCATGACACTTGATTGTGTTTAAAGTTTCATCACTTGCTTCACTTTAGACTTTTGCATACCTCCAGGAGCAGAGCTTTCCAATACACAAACACTGGGCCAAAATGGTAATTTCCAACAGCTGAACACAAAAAGTGATTAAAACAAACCCTTTCAACACAATAACAATATACTATCACAATATGCTATGGCTGGCCTCAAGTATGGAAATATGTTGTTAATCATTCAATAGGTTGCTTTTTAAATATCATTTCAGAATTTGGATTGGTGATGGTGATGGTGATGGTGGCTATCACTGCATTTGTTATCATGGGTAGACCTTTATTATTTCTCACTTTCAGATACATGTTGCTGACTTTTTGAATGAGGTGAAAAAATAAAAATAATATTAAAAATACTGGTCAAAATACATTCTAATCAAAATAAATGTCATTTTAACTGTCATATATTTCACTGCAAGCTTGTTAGATTGTGGGGGAAATTACCAGTTGCACAGCATCTCTTAGAGCTTGCAATTAACCTGAACCTTTTTGGTTCAGGCTCAGATTATTTAATTATTCTAACGGGTCTGACGGGGTCAGCTCTGCACTGCAGTAGCGACTTTGTATTTTGTGTGGCAAGCAGACAGGGGTCTCACACGGCCACATGTCACAGTTTAGAAGTGAAATGGATGCTGACAAGGTCAAGAAAAATGTGGACTCGGGAGGCTTTTGTCAAGCAAGTGTCTGGTAAGCCAGAGGTTTGGAATGACTTCGATATGGACGACCATAGTGCTGCAAACAACACGACATTTGCTAAATACTAAAAAAGGTGCAATGTTGCTGAAGATGGCGTCCACAGAAACATCAGCACAGCTGCAGCTGGCTGAAAACTGACAAGTCAGGCTGCTCTGAGGATTTAAACAAAAATACTACTAAAAGCTTTGGGCTTGGGCAGGTGTCGTTCTGGTCGGGTAGGGCTTTGAATTTTGGGCTTGTTACAAACCTCCCACCTCTGTCCTTTGGGAGATCTGTGTGTTTTGTGGGTTTTATTTTATGTATTTATTTATTTATTCAAGTGCACTCTGTGGCCTAATTTATAGTTATAGGCCAATTAGTTTAGAACAAATATTTGACTATCTGCTGTGAAAACCTAGAGATTATTTAAATATTTAAAAAAGGCTTTGGAACAGGCTGACAACATATGTGCACTAGTTATATTTTCACAGCAAGCAGGCTGGAATGCACTGCATGTACTGTAAATAACAAACACAAAGACTGCTTTCAAACCGAAACAGCAAGTGACAGTAAAACAAAAAAACAGAACATAAGGCCCAGGTTCAAAACAAACAAACAAACACAGATCCTTCCTATTCTTAACAATACAATCCTTCCTGTACTATACCATCCTTCAAAAGTTGAGTCCACATTGTTCACATAGTTCTCAAATGTGCCATCAAGGCCAAAGAGTATCCAGGTTCTCACTCAAACCAATCACTACACCAGCTGATGTCACTGAAGGTGTGCAGGTCCATGACATCAGCTGGTGTAGACTGGAATGAAAATCAGAATAATCTTAAGTCTCAAACTTAAGATAAATTTTACCCTTGTGGCCTTATGCCTACAGCCTTTAATGCCAAGCGTACAGGAAAACACAAGCTGCCTCCACTGCAGCAGCTCGCTCATACATATGCATGTTTTAATTAGGCACAGGTGTGCCGTGTTAACCACCTGAACTGGTCGTCCCCTGACCAACACTCACCTAGCCTTATTGCACTCTATGATCACTTCAGACCAATTAAATTAATTATACAAAAAAAATGAATCATCTAATTCAAAAATGTTTGGAAAATATAAATATTTGGAAAATAGTGTAAATCATGAGGTATCACTGGAAACACAGGTAAAGGTAGTTAGTGCAATTCTGCAGCGGCTTTCTCTGAAATAACTCAAGTCTCTGGGTACTGACTTTTAGAGTTCATAAAAAGACAAGTTTTAAAGACAAGTTTTATCCCTACAGCTCATGCAACATGATTCAAGTTTTCCAAAGCCAGTTAAGTGGAAAGACCTTGATTTAATTTATATAACTGTTAATTAGTGCAAATCCTCACTATAGCCTTTCGTAGCAAAACAGTTTGCTCTGATGCCCATCTAAGCCCTGTGTGTCCACACTCTGTTCAACAAGAACCTGCCAGAGTTCAGCATCCAGGATAAACACAATTTAGAGCTATTTACAAACTCTGGAACAAAGCTACAACAGCTTGTTAATGTACCAAACTCTTTCAGCTTGTGTGTTAGATAGCATAGGAGTAGGGCTGGGAAATATATTGATATTATATCGATATCTTGATATAAAACTAAATATCTGAAATTTTGGATATCATAATATTGTGATGTGGGATAAGTGTTGTCTTTTCCTGGTTTTAAAGGCTCTACAGTAAACGGGATGCAATTTTCTCAACTTATTAGACTGTTATAGCTGTTCTGTTATTTGCTTCTACCTGCTTGGTCATCATACTCACGTTACCAATGACTGTTTATCAAAAATCTCTGTGTAAATATTTTGTGAAAACACCAATAGCCATGCCTACAATATTATCACAATATAGATCGAGGTATTTGTTCAAAAATATTGTGATATTTGATTTTGTCCGTATCGCCCAGTCCTCTATAGGAGCGTAAACACGGCAAAACAGGAAAGTACATCACGAGTTTGTGAGTTTCTAGAGAGTTCTCATTGAGCAGAACATGGACATAAGATAGGATGTGACTGTAGAAATTCTGTTGTCATTTTTTGCCCGTTTTGGAACTCTAAAAAACACCACCAACTTGCTTAATGTGTTTTGGAGAAGACTGTATAGACAAAACAAACATCACCTGTGCTTCAGTTGACACAGGTTTGTTTATTGCTTTTGAGTGAACTGTTCTTTTAATATGCACGTTTGAATCCTTCTGATGGAAAAACGGTGGATTTTTAGAACCTGTGTTTAAACAGGGTTTATCCCTCCGCACTGTATTTTGTCTTTGTTTACTACTGTTTTTAAAAGTCTTTAAGAAGAGAGGTTAGCCCACTTATGTGCTAAATACTCACGCAGATGATGTAAGAACAGGCAATTTCTTGAGAAAATTTGTCTGCACTCTTTTCACTGTAATCCTAAAATATGAGGAAGAAGCTTTATGGGTAAGACCAATAACAAAATAAAACAGGGCAGATTGCATGTACAAGATGCCAGAAAACTTGCAGCAAACAAATGGACATCCTGAACCGACTGAAGGGACAATAGAATATCTACAGCCCTGACTGATTGATAGAAAACAAAATACTTCATTTAATTTACTTACTCTGCTAAATAGCCAATTGCCTGGATTTTGTCTTGTCACACTGTCACTATGTAGGGTAATAAAAATATAATTGGGTGTCATTGCGTCAACAGTAGAAGGGGCTATAATGACATTATGTTTATGAGATGTGTCTGAGAAGGGAAATATAAAATGAGGAGAGGACTGATCCTGCAATCGAGCCCTGTGGGACAAAAGATACAGACTTTACCTTTTACTGTTTGATGTATTTGTAGGACTCTGCATAAGCCAGTGAGGGATTTTTCTGAATAAATATTACTGGTATCATCAACTAGTGTCCGAGGTCTGTCCTCTTTCTTTCAGGATTCATGAGTCAAGTAATGTAGTTTGCTGCAGTGCAAAATGCAATCTGCATTACTCAGCATATGAAAACGTTCAGCGGTGAACATATAGAGAGTGGACAGTAGAGATTGGATGTTCAATACTATTTTTCACCCCTGCATATTGGTTTTCCTTTAATTTTTGCTGTGAAAGTGTTATTATATTTAATTTTGTCATGTAATAAACACGATTTATTTTCTTATAACGAGGTGTTTTGGCGGTGGTTTTAGCTGTCCTTACAGGGTGGTATGAGATGTTGCTCTCTTTTCTGGGTGACAACCTTCCCATATGAAAATCCTGTCAAATACATGAGCAGAATATTAAGCTGTTCGAACCTGCAAGTCTTGTATAGTGCCTGGATATATTTCTTTTACGCTAAGCCGGTGAATTGAGATTAAGTGAAAACTAGGCAGCGATGAAAAAAGAAAACATATCAATTCATCACCCCAGACTATTGTGTGCCATAGCATCAGCAATTCTACACAGGAGTATGGCTTCAGGAGATTAAAGAAGAGGCTAAGTGAGAGCAGGGCATGTTTCCAAGGAAACAAGCTGTACGAAGGACAAGGTCTTTTTGATGATAGCACTGTCAATATTCTAGGGAGTCTTGCACCAGCAGATATACACTCACATTTTACAGATGATTATTTATGCAAAGAAAATATCACAGAGCCATCCACTAATCTAATATATAATATTGTGGGAAATAAATGTCAGGATAGTATAATACAATATGATATGATACAACTTTATTAATCCCTCATTACAAGAGGCGATCATTTAAGCGTCTCCCAGTAGCTTTACATCCAAAAAAAATGAGATGTACTCAAACTTGGATGTGACTTGACATGCATGGTCCATCAGAGGCACATTTAGCTTATTATGTGAATAACAGCCATTAAATATAACATCATTCAAGTTAAAACATAGAAGTGTAACACAACTCAGGTTCTGAAACCACCAATATTTGAAACGTGCATGATGGGTAACATTAGCCTGTGCTGTAATGGTACTGCAAGTCCCTTTAAAAACCCATAAGGGTCAATGAGTAATCACAAAAATGAGCATGATCATTTGAAACTGCAAAAATTCTGCAGTTTATGTGAGCTGTAACGCTGTCAACAGATCTCATGTTGCTGCCTGCAGTTCAGATGTGGCAGACGCTGTGAAGGTTTGACATGTGTGTGGTATTTATGACTCCTCTCAGGCTAGACAGTCCATAGTAACTTGCACAGTGCATTATTTAAAACTCTGACAGAGGGTGTTTTCAAGTTTGTCCAAGATTTTTTCTCTCTTTTCCCCGTAGCCTTCCCGCTTGCGCTCAACTGGGTGCCAAAATGTGGCTGTGTGGAGCCGTGCTGGAAAGAGTATGGTGGGAAAGCAGAGGAGGTCTCTGTGTGTGGCAGAGGCCTACACTTGGATTAATTTGTGTGCTGTGAATTAATGGCTCACTGGAGTGTGGCTGACGCCCTTAGCATCAGCCACAAACTTCAGCACAGCTCTAGATGAGATCCCCATAGCATTAGATCACCCACCGAGGCTTGCAAAAAATGGCAGATTTAGCACCAGCGCAAATGAAACAATCCTGTCACCCAAATCCATTTTTGTCTCGATGATGCAATCCTCTGCAGCACGGTGCTTTCACTCCAACTTTTGCTCGCTTTGATAGAGCTAAACGCGGTTTCAGCCTTTTGCGATTGGCCCATGACTGGAGGTTCACAACATAAAAAGGGCCCAGGTGTGAGACACTCATCAGCACCCCTCTCATCTGACCTAAAATATGCTACACTGGGGCCTCTCTATCTTTCTTTGTCACATGCTGTACTGTACATGCTCTTTCTCCCAGTGAAAAACATCACATCCTTTATTTGTAGCCCTTCATTGTATATGGTCAATCCAGACAGGGGGAATGAAATATTGTGTGTGCACGTGTGTCTTAGATTGAAAAAGTCCTTTTGTTCCAACATATGATTAATATATTCTATTGGTTTTGGTCCAGTGAGATTACAGTCATACCAAGTTTCAACGCTCGCGGGATCAATTCGGAAAGCTACCTCGGTCAAGTAGCACATCTTATTTTGTAGTAATGAGCATTACTGCCTGTATTCCTCTGTGGCGACTGAGAGCAATCAATCATGCTTTCATTGGCGCAATTCCAGTTTTAGGCCACTTAAGGGACAATTGTGTATAAACATATCTCCCCATCGTTACAGGGAGAAAATACGTGTTCTGTCTCTTATCTAATGGCCAGACCTAATGGATGGAAATCATCAAAATGACTGCCTGAACGCTTTTCATATTATATATAACCTTGGACAGAACATCCAGATAGCAATTGGCAGTACAGCCATACTATACTTAAGGTATTGATTTTCTGCTTTGTGTCACTGGCTGTGGTATTTTCAAAGCTCTTTGGTCTGAAGCCGACATCATTGTTTTTCTATGCCTTTGCCGGGGAAAACAATGCAGCATGCAATGGACTGCCATAATTGCAAGTCTTTAGACGGACTAAGAAGTGTAATGAGTCTGGGGCACCGAGTTTAAATCCTGGATAAATATTTTATTGAACTTTTCGTCTGAGGGATAACCGGACCGAGTTATGGAAAATTCTGTATGCCTGGTCCAAAATCCAGAATAAAAACAGAAGTCAAATAGTGAAGAAAGACGTAATCACATGCTGAATCTTTATCTCGGGGAACTTCAGCTGTGCAGTTGTTCAACCTCATCGAGTATTGCCAAACAAAGATCCACGTTAGACTGAAATGTTGCAAGTAAAACTTTCGAGAACAATAATTCAATGTGAAATATTCCTTGTTTTTGTCAGTGCTACACCATGAATTTTGAGGCATTAGTATAACTGCCATAAGCAAAACCACATCATCACTAAGAAAGTTGCTGCCTCTACAATACAGAACCTTTTACACTGTGTGCACCCAGGTCTGATTTTGTGAGATTCTGATAGATTGTTTTATAGCACCATACAGGAAGCCCCCAGCACTAAAGGAGCTTTTAGACGTTCCTACAAAGACAGATAGTGGAACAAATAAAAGGAAAGGATGAAAAAAAAAAAGATTGCTTTCAACATTTTTATCTAGTTCCACTCCGAAACTTTGACTGCAGGAGCACAGAATTAGAAAGACCAGGGCATCAGGGTTTATGTGAAATATGGCTTTAACTTTCTGCATTTTGTTTAGTTTTATTTTTTTGTTTGTTTGTTTCTTATAGTAACAGTAGAGAAAGACAGGAAAGGCAGGTGAGAGAGAGGAGACAACATGCACCTGCGCCACCGTGGTAATAATATGTGATACATGCTCTGCACAGTGATCTACCAGGGCACCCCAACTTTAGACCGGAACAGCACCAGGAACTTTGATTTTCTGTTCACCAAGGGTCCAGTTCCAGTTTCAGTTCTTTGTTCCATGTTCAAAAGGACCCGACAGGACCCTGAGGGCGGGATTGCTGCATTGTTTATCGCTGATTGGTTACACACGAGCATCACTTTAGTGACTGACAGCGACAACTAGTAGCTCTGTTTAAATTCAATAGCTCACAACATTTGAAGAAGCCAAATGGATAAAAACACGACAGACCAACAACAAAGTCCAAGCTCTCTCTCAAAGGATGAGATTCAATAGGAGCTTGGAATGAAAAGAAACAACAAGGAAACATACGAGAAGAAAATATTGCTGCATTTGATTGAACTGGGCTATGAATCAAGTAAAAATAAAAGTTGCATACATGTTCTAAACGTGTAAAGGTAACGTGTCACCATTACAAAAAAGATCACAGCGTTAGATTATGATTAACTAACTTGCTTTGTTAAATCTGCTATGTGAATCTTAATTTTCTGTCATCACTACAATTGTATGACCCTCCATACACAGTGGTACAGCGCAGCAGTGCAGTGTTGCATTGTGGTCACACCAGCCATACGATGAAGGGCAGGCAGGTTGAGCGCAATGTCTGTTCAGCAAAGGGCAAGAGCTGAGCAGAACTAGAGGTTG
The DNA here is from genome assembly GCA_900302615.1 of Holocentrus rufus. Lineage (NCBI taxonomy): Eukaryota > Metazoa > Chordata > Actinopteri > Holocentriformes > Holocentridae > Holocentrus > Holocentrus rufus. The sequence continues at coordinate 32,517 of OMLF01048265.1, read as the reverse complement.
TAGGTCTTGTCAGTTATACCACTGTATTACAATTATCCTAATTTGATAATGACATATTGATGTCTAAAAATGCTGCATGAAGCACATTTTTCATAACTGAGTTTCGTGCTAATCTATATTCCACTCGTCCTCGGAGGGTTCAAAGTTCATGGCTTGAAAAAGCAGAGTGCCACGAACAATTAGTGTTGGTTTGAATGTCAAATACGAGGGCGGCTAAAACATACACAACCAAGAGCAATTCCCTTTATTCGCACAGCAGCCATATTTGATGTATGTCATACTGAGAGCGGGAAACTATCATCAGGAAGACTACAAAGCAGATGTAAGCACTGGCAGCCTCATCCAGTCTTTGGGCAAAATAATATAAAATATTCAAAATCCTTTGATATCAGTGAGACTGCGAGACATGAGCAGAGCTGGAAGCCAAATTGCACCACAAGGTTCAAATGGGAGGCTACTGAAACCAGACTGAAATAAGCACAGTGCTGAATCTAGGACTGACATCAGCTGTTCACCTATCATTAATGTCAGCGTGTTTTTAATGTTATATTTCTCTTCAAACACGTTAAAACTATTTGTGGGGGTTGCAACTTGTAACTAGTCTGAACAGCATCGCCCATGTGAGAACAGACAAAGCCAATAAAAACAACTGGACTGTCAAAGAGGCGCCTGACATGGTATGAAACAACACTGGGATATTGCCAATCGTGAAGATGAAGAGTACAAATGATTGTCAGTTCACGAGAATTGCACCTTGTTGTTTTGAAGATAAATATAGGCTTACTTCCAGCCACTTATTCACCGATACTGGAGGGAGACTTTGGTGTTTATTTTTATCTCAAAACTACATGGATGCGCCATTGTTTTCATCTGCAAGTCTTTCACGTGGTGTTTTTCACTCTGTGTATGATGCAAATAAGGCGAATATGGCAATTTTCATTTGTAGATAAATAAAATGTAACCACACTTTAAAAATGAGTGCTTTAAAGGGAATATTCATTGACAAAACATTCGTCACATATTTTCTCTGTTTTGCTATCAAAGTCCAGCAAGAGGAACTTTGTGAGGAGTGTCAAGTAGGATTACGCATCGCTGCAAACTGTCGAACATTTACAAAGCAGTGACCTTGAAACAAGGTGGAGCTATGTATTCTGAGCTCTGAATCATTTGTCTCTCCAATTTCTCTGCAATTCCTGCAGTCCATCAATGTCATAAGCTCATTATTGATCAGAGACTGATACATCTCATGTTCACAGTCACTTGTCTTCCATCCTCATCACTCCCCTGCATGTTTTTGCACAGTGATATGTATGGCATCAGAGCTGTAAAATAAAACACGGTATGATTTTGAAATGGGTTTTGCAGCGACAATAACAGTACACCTACCATAATATTGAACATGGCCTATTCTAGTGAAGTTAAGATATTTTTTATTCACAGTTATTTTTAAAAATGCACAGAATAAACACCCAGTTAACCCCCCCAGGAGTTCAGAGAGACAATCTAGGCGAACATTCAAATTACTACCATTCGAGGTCTAAGTGAAGTTTGGGGTACTCTCTAAATAGGATGGATGTAGTTTTCCAAGACAACCTTCTAAACGCAGCCTGAAGCGCTGCACTATACAAACAGCAGCAGGAAATTACTACAAATTGTACCCAGAAATGTTAAGTGTATGAAAAAAAAATGCCCCACAAGAGTGCCTCAAATCACTCTGCAAATGTCTGAGCGCCGCAGTGCGTGGGTCTGAAGCAAGGAGGAACATCCATCTCATTTAAATAAGTCAACATCTCCGGAGTATTTAGATTTAGGGCTCAGTAGACAGAGGGTGCCTCCGCAGAAGGGGCCCCCGGGCTGGTTAGTTTTGTCCTGATTGACTCAGCAGGCTCTCATTATCACAAAGAGAATGGGCTGTAAATGTTCTCACTCCCTTTCCAGTTTATTCTCAAGCTATGCCGTGGTTAGGGGATATCATTTTATTGCCAGTTTGGTTATGTTTCACTCAAAGTGAGATAAGGGAGTGCTTACACATTATTTACAGTATAATGTGCTTTGTGATGTTGGGAGTATCCCAGCTGAAACAATACCAAAACCTCCTGCCAGTCACAGAGAGTAATACACTTGCAAACTGTTATCTCAAGTCAACGGTTATATATATTGTCTCCTTATTTCTACCATCTTGATGTACCTCACACCTCTCCGGGCAGTGGGAATACACACCAGTTTCCCCATGTTTGTCTGCAGGCTAAGAAGAAACTGCCTCAGAGGGAGCGGCCATAACTTATATGATGCCGATAAGGAGGCATCGGGAAAGGCTGAGGAGCTGAAGGGGTTTGAAAGTAAAGAAAAGACCGTACGGCGTTCCACACTTCAAAGGGCTAAGAGAAATGTCAGGCAGGATGAGAGGTTTTCTTATTTGGCTCGAACATGAATCAATACCAGCCGTCCTCTGCAACTAATAGATGGCAACACAGGGGATATTTTAGACGTACAGCCTTGGCTCGTCCAATTAAGAAAATAATTACATACTAATTCAGTTTCATTTATGTAATATTGATAGATCAGAGATAATAATTGCGCTGAGTAATTTAACAACAGCTGCAGACAACTTTATTTGTTCAGATAAAATTTATAATCCTTGCAAAAATGCACTCCTGTGAATCTTCAGGCTTTTCTAGGATTGCAGAGAAAAGCATTACCTCAGTCTGAGGTTTAATTTAGCCGCTTTCTCTGCAGCATATTTAGGGAATTGTTTGGATGTTTTGCACAGGAAACTGCAAATGAACAGTAGGGTTGGGATTTCTATGCTCAGATGCAAGAAACATAAATTAAATTAATGTGAGTCTAATCACATAACATATCGCCTATAGTAGTATTTCATTCCATTCCATCTCATACATTGTTTTTGATAATTGCATAACTGACAGTTTCTTTATGAAATGTTCAGCGTTATAATGATGGTATCAGACACACTGACAGTTCAGATTTAGTCCAGCATCACTGTCAGAAACTGCGAACACGTGTTTTTCATGGATTAAATCTGTGCCAGCAAAAGAAACAAAAACTGAATTTCAACCACTCGCAGTACAGTCTGAGCTCCCAGCAGTTTACATTAATTAATGTGCCGTACTGCCAGCTTGCTCTTTGAATGACAGTGTTTTGCTCATTTGCTTCAGAAGCGCTTATCAAAAGTGATAGACTTGGCAAGATCAAAGTGCAGCCTCGTGGTTTTCCCTCTGGCACTTTCTGACTGGGAAAGAGAGGTTTTAAAGGACTTGTGAAAAGCACATTGCCTTTGAAGGGGATTAGTATTGTTACCGTCTCATGTTGCACAATGATGTTCATAGCACGCTGTCCCCAGAATCCAGTGGTTTAAACTATCTGGCCAGCTGAACCCCCCACACACAAATTCCCCACATGTGAAATATTTGTTCTCACCATTTCAAAGCATCCTGGGAGTCTTAACGCTAAAAGGTGCTCCAGCCACAGTGAAGAGGACCGTCCTAAAAATGCTGCTGCTGATAATATTTATTAGGCTTTTATTTCCACCCCCTCCCCGAGGACAGATTGATTGCACTGGGAGGCTTTTAATATAAAAATCTTCAAATCGTGATATGAAATCTCACTCTGAAAAATGCTGCTCGCACACTTTATTGATGGAAACGTGATCGGCACGGCTATCTGGTACATTTTGACAATTCCGCAGCTACAATTGAGAATAAGTGGCTCGATATTCTGTGCCTTGATATATGCCGCTGTGATGGAGTGTTTCTCCCGCCTCGAACACCGCTCGGTGCGTTGAACATGTTGTGAGATACGTAAAAGTCACAATACGTTTCGCTGCTCACTGAATCCCAGTCGATTTCTGACGCATTAACATAATCCACAGGCAAAGTGACAGGAATTGTGAAGTACAGTGATATCCTACTTTGATGCCTCATTAAAATGAACCTTTTCATGGAAGCAAAGATAGCTCATGATGGCTAATTACTGCCACTTCAGTTTCATTCAGAAATCACCTCTTACAGGTAGGTGAAGTGTTGTTCATGAGTAAATAACTAAACAAAAGACTTGTACTTGTAAGATTTCGAGCATTTTACAACATTTGCATAGCTTTGAGACAGTCTGCAAAGCAAACCCCCCCCCAGCCTTATACAATAAATTCACTGCCATATTTAAATCCAAGACTCTAAGACAGATTTGAGGACTTTCACATGTTCTGTGTCACATTTTCATGGTGATTCAACGACTGCTTCCCCAGTAACATTTAGTCCAAATCCATCTGAAATGGGAAACAGCAGCTCACAACATTCACATTTGCTCAAATAGAAAATGCCATGCTAATCACACTTAAGGACTAAGATCTAAAAACAACTGTTATTTCAACTCAACTGATATCAATGAATAAACGATTATTTTAATATCATCAGCGCTGTCTCACCTCTTTTTAATATTGTGTGAGTGAAGCGTTGTCTAAGATTAACAGGGACAGGTTGAATTACAGCTTGAGTTTGGGGGCAGTTCAATAGGAAGTGAATCAATCTGAGGATTAATTGTTGCACCACATCCTGAGCAGCAGACACTCGATACAGCCAGAGGGAGGCTGCTATAATGGAAGTGAAATACAGACAGCACACAGCCATAGCGGCTTAACTCTTCATGAATCTTACATCACTTTCTGCCCGAATGAAAGCTTGTTCACTGAGAGAAAAGTTCCAAATTGGTGACAGCAAACCGGTTACAACATTACAGTAATAAGACATTACCATTTGTTTCTTTCTGATTTTTTTTATTTTTTTATTTAGGACTACGACATTTTAAATCGACAGCATGGAAAATAATAATGGAAAATAAGTGTCATGTATGGCAAAGACTACTGACTGTGATTAATCTTGAAAGCAAGTGATCTCAGATCTTGCTGCTATTTATAACATGACTGTGATATATCTGACTGTAAGACTGCTGAGTCATCACAAGTGGTGCAGGGTAATTTGCTTTGTGATGATTCGTGATGACTAACACAGAGACCTAGATTAGTAAGCCATTATTTGCACCACCACTTAATAAGCAATAAGATAAACCTTGTTATTAAATATGGCTCACTATGCATCAGAACAGTCACGAGGACTAACCCTGAGGTTGTTGGTTATTTGCGCTGCATATGAAATACAAAAATCAGCATGACTCGTGTTGAAAAATAGATGAAGTGTTTAGAGGCTGAGATATATGCAGATGCTTCTATTTTAATTTTCTTATACATAGGCAGTTCAAGAAACACTTTTGGATTTTATGTGCCATATAACTTGAGGAACACACATATAGATAATTCTGAATCTTTGAAAAACCATTTGGTTGCAGCTTTCTAATGAAACAATGTCAGATCAAAGAAAAGACAGTTTTAGAGCAGTTCTTTGAGAAACCCGATGTCAAACATTTCCAGGAGGCAAAACAACATGATGACATCAAAGGCAGAAAATCTTATTTTATACTTTGACACAATGAGCCACAGTACAATAATGAAAGTTGTGGATAAATAAGTTTGAGTATTTTTGAACCATTCAATCATTTCAATGATATTCCACTCTCTATATATTATTGACTGACATAATCAAATCCATTACATTGTCTTTCTATGAAAGGTTGTCTTGTTGTCAACCTGTAGGCCTATAAATTTCACATACAGACAAACTGCATCTTAAAGATTTTTGTCTCTGCCGAGCTTCATTGCAGGAAATTGATTCTTCTTGGACATTATTCTTCCAAAGTGATGCTGCCACAGTCTGAAGCAGGTCCTGTATACAGCGCCATTTGTCAGATGTCTCTGCAAGCGCTCTTATGCCTTGACTTATCACATCTGGGTAGGCTGGAGAGAAGATAGCTTCCTAAACAAATGGCCACTGTCATACAAGGGGAAGCAGCCTTTAATGAGCCTGTCTTCACTGTTGGTACGGCTCATGTTGAACTCTTACAAGAAAATCAGCCTCAAAATACATTCCGGATCCGAGCTTTTGCACATCAAATAATGATTTTTCCCCCCTCATTAATATTAATGTGCTACTGCATTGGTCCCTATAGGGAAATTCTGGGGAGGCCACGGCACCGGGTCGGTGACAGAACAGAAGTCGCAGAGCTGGAAGGGATTTTCGGGTGTCTTGCAAAAAAAAAAGACAGGGCAGGGCTGCCAACACACAGCTTAAACCTGGGTTGTCCACTTGATCGACGCTCTCTGATCACGGCACCACCCCCGCCCGTCCAATTACATTCATGGCTTCTGTGCAGTCCCATCAGATCAAATTGTCCGTTTCATTGCTCATTACAGAGCGGCCGCTGATGAATGGAATTCATGTCAGCAACGCCTCAAGCTCAGTAACTCCAAACCGAGCGAGGCTCACCCGCGCGCTAATTTAAGCCTGGTCATGTCACGGTTTACTTTTGCACTCCATGACATGTCAGTGTCAACCTCACACAAGCGGCAGAGGCAGACCGAGAATGAATTCGACAAACAGCCTTGGAATAAGAGTCCTGCTAAGCTAAAATGCCCAAGGAAAACTGCATTTATCATCATCAGACTTGCTAATCGTGGGACAATCTCTGGAAGTCTGCTCTTAGCTGAAAATGAATGTGGCGTAATGGCTTGTCATTTTGTTTTGGGATCATGAATTTGTTTATAAGAGATGGTGATCAGCATTAAACCTGTACTGATGTATAATATGCTCAGATTTGCTTTTATGTCATTTTTTGTTGTGTTTACCTATCAATTGTTTTGTTTGTATATTGGTTCCTAATTAGCATTTTTTAATGAGGGAGACTTTGCAAAACAAATCATTATTTTCTCTTTAAATCTTTTAAGAAACCATGTTGCAGCTCACAAAATTTGCCCTTAACTCGTGTCCATGTGTAGCCTAATCTTTACAAGTGCACCATCACATCTGCCTGGCCCTCGTCCATTTGACTGTACTTGTGTTTTTGGGTGTATGTTTTAATCAGGTTCAGATGTGTATAATGTCAGATCTGGTTGACTCATGCTGGGTGGAATCATAAAGTTTTAGCCCAATCAAACATTGAGATCTGTTTCCCATTGCTTTTACGGCTGATGACAAATCTCCTTCGTGTCATATTGTAAAATTTGGGACAGAGTTATATTCCTGGGACTTGATTTATCAAAATCTCCATTGCTTATTGATTCGAACACAGGACATCCCAAGCAATATTCCACTCACACAAATAAAAAACAGAAATTATCACAAATCACGTCAACAAAAACAGATGTGATAACTTCCAAAAAAAATAAAAATATATTGATGAATGCCAGCGCAACACATCCTAGCACAAATACCAAATTTTATAAATCGAATCAAACCCCAGTAACTTTGAGTTAAAAGTCACACAGTCTATTAATATACAAACACACATTCAGTCAGACATTCAGTCAACAGTCAAAAGGGAGATTTTAACAACACATTGTAGGTCTATGTTTATCAAATCTGTTTGATAAAATATTGATAAAGCTCTTTCATAAAGCTCTTCACTTATATATAGCAGAGGATTTTCATGTTTGGGCTCACTTTTGTGGTGTATGGCTTTTTAAGTTCACAGGTAAATTGATAATTTACACAATTTAATTTTCTAATGTTAAAATCAAAGAACATTTATCATAGCAGATGTTGAAGCAGAAGTTGATGGTCTAACTGAGAAATGTAAAAGATCATAACTGTACAACTCCGTGTGGTGTGTGAGTTAAAGTTCTCAAAATGCGATGGTTAATTAAAGTGCCCATCACTTAGTGTATTGTAACAGCTGCATTTTTGACTGAGCAATCTCTTGTGTTTTATAGGTTTGTGAATGGACATAAAAAAAGGCACACATATATACTTGATAAGATGTATGGTGAGTGATGCATGGGCGTCGTGCACCAGTGACGAAGGATCTTCAGCACTGCTAAAATAAGTAATATAGAACCCTTATCTTGAAGTCTGTTCGATCAAGATGAATGGGTCAATTTGAAAAGTAATTAGCTAATCTAAAGCCAATGCGTGTTCACAGAATATCTACCCTTTATCACAGCATGCCGCAAACCTGCAACTGGTTCTCTTTTTCTTTGTTCTTTGTAAAAGTGAATCTAGTTAGTCAGAGAGAGAAGACGTGATTGATTTACAATAGTGATTTCTTTCTCTTCTTGACACTGCTAAAATGACTGTTCAGTGTAATGGCTGAATAGTACAATGAGGAGAGCTGATTGCAAATATCGGAGGATATTTAATTGTAAGAATTAAATCTGGTCTCATACTCGTTCATCCGACTGTCAGCTCAGTTTCTTTATCTCACAAAAAGGCTAGCCAAGCAATTAATGACACTGAAGCCAATTACTCAGACAAAGCTTCTATGAAGTTTCTGAAGCGCTATATCGTGAGAAAATGTTCCGCAGAGAGAGCAATGTCTCTTTGAAGACTTGAGCGAGATTTATTGTAGAGGAGAATCAAAGCGGGAGACCGCTCAGAGATAAATACCTCTATCTAGTTGTTTCTCTGTGAGACAAGGAACCCAGCTGATGCTCATGCCTTGCATTACAGATGCCATGTTTTCTGTCTCAGAATAAGGTCAAACTCTCCCAGTGGTCAGGTTAGCTACACCAGAGGTTCTCAGGCATTTTTTTTTTTCACGTCAAGGACACAGAAATAGATATGTAGTTGGCCAATATGGACACTGGCTCAACTCAAAGACCCCACTCTGACAACCAGGATATCCTTCCTCTAACTCATTATATTTATATTGCCTTTTACGGAAATGGCTTACTGAAATACCAGCAAAAGGTTGAAATGATTGAATGACTAAAAAAATGAAAATAATGTCTGCATTGCTGTTGCTCCCAATGCTCCTGTGACACCTGGCATTAATGTATGTCTTGTTTCTGGATTAAGTCCGGGTATGTTTTGTTGTTCTCTGAATTATATTTACACCTGATGTTTAAATGCATTTCACGCATCCAAATAAGGATGAGACTTTTCGTTCCCCTGCAAAGCAATTGTCAAGCACATCAGTTCTTCTCATACATCCTGGGATGGCACGAAACTGGAATTTTTGCATGCAGTTCTTATTTTTCAAAACAAAGGAAGAGACTGCTTTAGAAAATATGCTTATCGTGTGCAACAGCAGAAGAAAAACCTGCTATTTTATTCAGTGTTTTTCATTTACATAATTGCAATTGGACTGGATACGGATTGCATTTACACTACTTTGTCAGATGCATCTCTCACACTTGGTGTTTTGAGCTATTTGATCTTCAGTGCGTCTCGAGTGCACTCACACCTGCATTTTATGCATTTTTGGATCGTTTGACTACAATCCAATCCAGCATGACTCATGTTGGTGCCAGGTGCAAAGGTGAGCACACACATTTTGATCACACCGACCTTCATCAGGTTCTGCCATTTTTACTAAATCACCAGATCAGAGGTGTATTTTCTAGGATCCAAGGGATTGGCTGTGTCAGTGCAAAGCTTATATCATGCTGCATGGTCAGTCTACAACAAACTGATCACTTTCCTTTAGACAGCAGTTAAAAAAAAACTGTATAAACACTTTTTAAACTGACAACAAATCAAATACTGATATTTTTGACTGAATTCCTTGATATCAATGTTGTGACTATATTGTGGGGATGCGTGGTGAAGATATTTACACACAAGAGATTTCTGATAAACAGTTATGAGTAATGGGGATATGATGACCAAGCAGAAGAGGCAAATAGTAGAACGGCTATAACAGTCAACTGAGTTCATAAAATTGTTTCCCATTTCAGTAATGCCTTTTCTGCTCCTGTATGGAAATTCAGTGTGGGTTCGTTTCGCACCATTAAACTCCCTGAATAGCAAGAGCAGTGATGAATAGTCATTTACATTTTTAAGTGCCTTATGAAAAGTAAATTGAGAATAGTCAGACTTGTAAGAGGATTAGTAGAATACTAAACCCCCCATTCCACATTTTTCCCTTGGAGAGTCAGGGTTACAGTTAGCAGTCACAATATAAACTATACATATTTATCCTTAAGTTATGTAAATAGACAATAATATCTTTCAGACACACATCATCACAATTGGCTTGTTGGATTTAGTAGAGGTAATCTCTTTTTGTGGTACAAAAAGTGCAGTTTTCTATTTGTGGATCCCTTTTCTTTCTGAGATAATAAGCTGCAACAAAATGTATTAGCCCTCAAAAAAGATGTCTGTATATGAAATATATGTTGTGCAAATCTGAATACTGTATGAAGCTGTACAACTACACTTGAAGCAAGCAATTATCTAATCCATTTGGAACTGATTGCAATTATCTGTCTCTGCAGTTCAATGAGCAGAAGCCCCAGAATGATTTGACGACAGACTTTATCTGCCATTAGGTTAAGCATGGCAAGACAACGGAAATTAATTATATCAATTTAGAGTTATTTTAGGTAATACTCATTAGCATCTATGAGCACAGATAACATTTAGGCCTAAATAATCATAATACACTTAATGCATGCCAGATGAACCAAATAGTGAGGATAAATTAGGTTTATAAGATGTTTTCAAGTTATATAATGTCTGCAGATTCTATATTGTATGATGTTATATCTTTGCAACTGTGATACGTGTTACTGAAATTGACACTTCAGATCTTTTAATCTATTTTTTGACACTGATGTCAGCAGCTCTTCCACCTTACCTGTCACCAGTAAAATCACACTGCAGATTTTACCTGTCTATCATCGTGCTTCAAACAGCACCAGGAAACAAGTCATTTTCTCTCATTTTCTGCACCGTGTCTTACCAAGAGATCAAAATTTCAAATGACAGAGTCCATATATATTCTGACTCTGAAGTGTCCCTCATGCATATATCCAGTGTTTTTTTTGTTTTTTTTTATGAGTGCATCTCCAGCTCCATCTCACACTGACCGCTGGAGCAAAGCTACATGTAATAGTCAGCTCGGTGTTCCTTATATTGGATAGGCCCTCAAAATCAAGCATGGGCTTGGAGGGCACTTCAAATAGATTAGAGGAGCTGCCTTGTTTTTATGCAGCGCCGGAAAATAATGTGGGAGAAAAACACTGCTGATGTTTAGGCTCATCTACATTCAAACTCGCTAAAGCATCATTTTATCTCTCACTTAATATGAGATCCATTTAATGGCTCACTGAATATAATGGAAAAGGCAAGTCCCCTGATCTCTCAGGTTACCTGCAACATACTCTACATCAACACATCATCATTCAGTCCATGCCTCCTTTAGAGGAGATAACTTAATCTCACTGAGATGATCTGAAACATTATAGACTGCCAGTATGGCAAGTATTTGGCTTCAGTGGTTTACTTTCCACCACAGATTCTTAATTTAAAGAATAAAAACTGTCAGTAACTAAGATAAGTCTTTTATACCCATTGTAACCATCATTTGTAGCCGTGCTTACAATAATTTTATCAATAAATACATATTCAAATGAGTAATCTAACCATTATTTTTTTGTTCAAATGCAACAATCTTTGATTACTGTAATCACATTTCATGTAATCCATTTCTTCACAACCATAGCTACAAGGAGATTATATAGGCGAGACATTTTCTCTGTTTTCAAGTTGCTATTGAGGTTAGAAATTCTTGTATATTACAGTCCCGCGTAACATGTAATATGAGCAAAAGCTTAGGCCTACATTCTTATGTTGCTTTGTTGTTGTTTTTTTAGTTAAAGTTAAAATCACCTTGTTTATCATGTTGTTAGTTGTAGATAACCATCACCAGTGACAGTTGGATGGATTATCCATAAATCATATGAAATATGGAATAAACAGCTCCAAATTTGATCATCTTAGTCTTAAAACTAAATATAGTCAGTTTCTGATGCAGCTTCATATTGTTCCCATTATACATTCCTTAGCTAAGGTGGAGTTATTTCCCTCCGGAGTCACTACTACTGCTGCACATACTTATTTCTTTAAGCCGTAATCAAGTAAAAATTAAATAAAAACCGACTACGCAGCCCCGCTATGGCCTCAGTTCAGAAGAACAGGCAGAACTCATTAGCATGGGTAAGCACTGCGACATTACTTTCCAAGGCACTGCTGCTTGGTATTAATTAGGTCCCAGCTAAGCTGACAAGCTCCACCGAGAGTGAGTTAGTTTATTTCTCTATAATGATGTGAGGGCAGATGACTGACAGTTCAGACTTTTTTGCTCAATGTGCAATCGTCTCGTCTTTGATTGGCTGTGACCTCATTTCCCATTTGGTTTTGAGTGCGAGGGCAACATATCGGTGTATAATGAATTCAAATCCCATTTTCCTTGTTGGCTAATGCCTATAATACAGCTTTTTGATGCTCCCGCACACAGCAGCCCTGATCATCTGTCAATGGGTTGCCATAGATATTCAGCAGTTACCATGGGGATATCTATACATTTGTATCGTGTGCCGCTGCAAATGTGAGCTAGTGAGACTGCAAGTAGTGATGTCGATGGCAATGCGTCACACAATTAACTGATATTAAATCTATGTAGCTCAATTAAGTCAAACTAGTTCTTGAATATCACTTTTAAATAACACAACTTTTGCATTTTTATATTACTATATTGTAAAAATTGACATTTCCAGCAGGACAAACAGGTTGCAGATATGTGGGAATACACTCCCAAAGCCTTTCGACTATTCATGCAACCCATTTCTCTCTGTCAAATGTCTCACCACTGATACACTATCAGCTCCATTCCCATCTCTGGGCCCCATCAATAGAGTGAAATTAATACCACTTTAAGTATCTTTAGGGCAATCTTTCTTTTTCAGAGGCAATGAGATTACATGCCTCTCCATTGACTTGGTGTTATACAGTATGTAAGTGATCTATTTTAATAGGATTAAGGCATGTTGTATCACTACTGGGACACCAAATGTGTGAGCAACAGTGTACCCAATAAGCTCCAAACCCCGAAACTATTGGCACGCAAGCTAACTCTGTCTGGTTATTATTATCTAAGAGCAGCGAGACACGCAGCACTGAAGGTCAGCCAGTGAAGCCGTACGGCATTAACTTTCACAAAAACGCAGAGGCAATGCATTATAAATGCTGCTTCCCTTCATCAGAGGTTTTATGCTGTGTTTTCAGCTATCCGCCTCGAGATTGAAAACCAAATTGAGGCTGCGTTTAATACACCTCAGCATTTAGTAAATGCTAATTTCGCTGTCAGAGAGAACAAGAGGTGAATGAGTGAAAAGAGAGAAGAGACAGATACCTCCCGCCTTGCAGCAAGGCTTAATTCGAAACGACTATCTGGTAAATGTTACCAACAAAAGCTGCATTAGCGCGTTTACCACATCACTCTTGGAGGCACAATATCATACCTTGGCTCTTTGATGTCTGAAAATCCAGTGTTCATTGTATCCTGTGTGAGCAGTGGGACAGTGTGACTGAAGAAGCTGACCTGTGGTCAAGTAGCTCTGTCTGATGACTTAATTAAGGTCACAGGCTGAGAGCGTGTTTTGCTCAGGCTCTAGCTGATTAACATATCTCTTGGTTCAATATGCTGATGTGAAACAATGATTTACAGTAAATCACCCACACAGCATTACAATACACGTTATTTGGAAGATGATCGCACGTAAGTGTATTGCTACAGGCCATTACGAGATCCATTTAATTGAATATTTTGTTCTACGGTGCAGAACAGGCTTACAGGATGCTGTGGAAACACTTGGTTATAACAAAAACAAATACAATTTCTCTACAAGGTTAATTAATTGCCCCAACTATCGTCCATATCATTTCATGTCCACACTCTTAGCAAACACTTGGCGCTCTCCATACCCTGTGTGTCCTGAGCTCATTTCCCCAGCTCTGAGAGAAAGGTGATAGCTGACAGTGCGAAGTAATCTGCTCTATTGATCATGCTGTCAGAGAGTGACTTCAGTAACTGGGGAGACAAACACAATGGATGTTAACCCTTTACTGGGAAGCATGGGAAGACAGGTAAACAAAGGAACCGCCTGTGATGGTTACGGCTGACTTCAAATTAACAAAGCCGATGTAAAGCGATGTACATTTTATTTCTGCGACATCACACTTCCTTTTACCGCGTCATTTCGTGCTGCGCCTTCAATGTGCTTTTACCTGTAAGGGGATGAGCGTGCTATGGGGATCATTTACTGACACTGGCGTCTACGGTTTTGGAGATCAGAGGGTGAATCCCGAGGGGGCGTTGATGCAGACTTGTGCTTTGGTTTGGGGATCTGTATTACGTTGCTCCGTCAGGCCCCTCTTCCATCAAGTTCAGGGAAACAGAGCCCGTTATTACCCATAAGCCCATGTGTCATTGAATATTTATCATGTATCTGATTTGAGAGAGAGAGATTCCTGAGATGTGGCAGTCCTCCCTGAGGCCTGGAACTCAACACCCTGTAATAGAAGCCCTAAAATGTGGCTGTCATTTGCTGCCTTCGGGACATGGTTAATTAATTACATGTTGGCCTCTACAATTTACTCTTTGAGCAAACCGTTCCACATTATTTCACTTGTATATTCCAACATTTTTATGCCACTGTGTTATGTATATATTGGATATATTACGAGTTAAGTTTAATGCAGATTTGTGAGCAGTGTGATTGTACCAATGTATTGAACCAGGGAGGAAAAACACTGTTATTAAATGCTTAGTTTTGGGTTTGATTGATGCACTAAGACACGTTCAGTATTGCAAATTACTAGGGGGAAGATTGTAATTGTAATTCGTCCTGCAAAACAAAGAAATGTTGATCTGGAACACTGCAAACCATGGCAAATTGGTTGATTCGGCATCGCTAAAACATCCAAAACAGCTAGATTACTCTTGATTGTGTGTTCAATATTTGTTTCTGTTTTCCTCTCACAGCACGTCTACCAGCACGATTCACCCTGCGTAATGGGTATATGCTCACATTATATGTGTAATACTCTAGGTACTGGTTCTTATCTAGATTCCTTGTCAAAGCAGGTCAGGTGGAAAATCAAGATCTTAATATGTGTTTGATGTAGTTTCACTCCTCCTTACTCTGTGCATTTCAGTTAGAACTGCTTCGGTGTGGAGGAGATCGATTTTCTGCAACGGGAACATTAGTGATTCTCGAGCCAAGGGTATTAAACTCAAATCATTGTGTTCTATTGTTTGGCATGTCATATTGATTATCTCCTGGGTTTCACTGGCTAGAGTGAAATATTGTAGTCTCAACAGCCTTGCACACAAAGAATTGGATCCATTTGAAAACAAATAACTTGTGCATGTGATACAAAATATCTATCTAGATGAAATCTTTTCATTTGGGCTGCAGAGTGCAAAAAAAAAAATTGCATCTGAAAACTGCAGGTGCACACAAGGTAACGTATAATACAAAGATTATCAGTAATGGGCACGGACAACATAGAAAATATAGTTATCTTATCTGTCACAGTGACAGCCTTAATTCCCATCTGAGTAATGAACAGAGGCAGTGGACGGGCTCTTTTTCTGGCATGCTTGGCTAGCCTGGCCTGCGGCTGCCCTGTGGTCAGCCTCACACTGGCAGACACAAACTGACAGGAGCTTCACTGGAACATGTTAATATGGCAAAGTTTTGCAGGCAGGCGATGACAGACAGAAAGAAAAAAAAAAAAAAAAAAGAAAGAAAGAGCTGCTCAATTATTGATCCGCTCCTTCAAATCCCTCATTATTTCATAGCACCCGTTGGAGGGCGGTCCCCGAGGACGTTACGGTGGACTCTTCAGAGTGGTCTCGGCTCTGTTTTCATGGGGACGCCTCATGCATGATAACGACGAGGCCCTTGTTTAGCGAAAATCAATATTCCAATCCATGAGTCACTTTTGCTGTCCTCTCTCTTCCCTTTGCAGAAGACACAGGAGTTACAGAGAGAAAATGTCCTTTTCAGAGGTGGAATCAGCATGCATACAAACAGGGAGCCGGAGGTATTTCATGACATCTCGTCATTGCATCATGTGGGTGACAAAACTGTCCTTTCTACCGTTACCAAGTCTGAATGAAGCACATGTAACCAGTTCAATTAGTGTAACTGTAATCCGTCTAGAAAATATATTGTCATTTGTCTCCCACACTATCTAATTATGGTAATTTCATGACAGAAAATGGCAGTTTTGTCTATTTTTTTGTTGCTACACTCTAGATTTCATTGTTTTACGAATCAATGGATCTTAATTGCAAACCTGGTGAGACCTGTCAATAGTCAGCGAATCTTCTGGGGGAAGCCGATAAGTACAGAAGCTTCGTGCCTATTGTACTAGAAACAAAGCACAGCAGCTGACTTCCAGACAAAAAAAAAATCCATCATTTCACACAAAAGTTTAAAGAAGAACTCAATATATAGCATGCAGAAAGCTGGTAGCTTTTTCTTGGCCCTCTGCTTTGTCCCTATTCTACTGCTTAATAAAGTCTTTGTTTTACTCTCAGCATGACATTTACTGTATAGATTCCATTGAATGTCATGTGGAGACATCTTTTTATTTCTTTATTATAATAAAACTGAGGGGGTTGTTTTTTTTGTTAAAATGATGCATGAATTTATTACCCTCTGCGGTTCTACAGTATATAAGCAACCGGATTTGACAGCATCTGTATCGGTCCGCACTGAAAGCGCAGATCATCCACACAGGGATTCGGGATAGATTTAAGGTACAGTAATGTGCGGCGGAAAATATGATTATTTGTTAACAATTCAAATGGATCACCAGTAAGCCTTGTTTTGTTTATGGTCATTGAATCTTGCATTGAAGACTGAAACCTACCATTATCTCTTGTTCTGCAGCTGAGTTATTCATCGGGGTCTCCCGTCGTCTCAGCTAAATGAAAAGCCCACAGCGCCTTGCCAACCTCCCACTCTCCAGGCTCTGCAGGGTCTCTGGGAAAGCTAATGGTCACACCAGGCCTGTCAGCCCTCTCCAAAGCCCTTCCTTTGTGCGCGCTCTGCTCCAGTCTCACCCCTGCTGCCCTGCACCTTACTACAAATGTCAAAGAATATTGATTTGGCTCAGAGTGACAAAGACTTTACTGCGATAGCTGCCTTTGTACTATTGTAATAAAAAAGCCCTAACCTTCATACATGAAGGTGATAGACAGTATCAATATTTCATATCCCAGCGTAAATTTTCTGCTGTTTGCCGTATACAAATGACACCAGGAAGCGTCTCCAACTGCACGTTTTGCTACATTAAAATCACAATATCAGCGATTTCAAGGACAGGTAGTGAGCAAACCTTATAAACGTTGCTATGAACAATATACAATACAGCTTCTGAACTCCTGCGAGCCTTTTAGCGTCATAGTGTGGTTGATATACACAGATGGTAAAGAAAGGCGGATAACATCTTTTAAATTTCTGACAACATGTCAACTTCTTTCCCCCAACATCAAAATACCATCAGATGAGCGCTACACACAACTGTGATGCAAATGAAACAGAGGAAGGAACAAAGAAACAACAAATATCATTTGAACAGTGTGTTTTCTTTACCTTCTACATGGTGTATATTTGCAGTAAGATTGGTGTATTAAGAAATAAAGAAAACATTATAATCCACCTCAGTTTCAGGGTTTCCTATATGTTTATTTATTTGTGGCAGAGCACCACAAATACAAGCCAGCCAAAAAATGACGGTTTTATAAAACCCATATCAGTCGAACCCTTGCCACTACCTGCATTAGGAAAAATACTGGGACTGACAGCAGGTTGGACAGCAATGTACACGAAGCGATAACCAAAAATCACCTACTGCCACAAAGCAGCTCCAGAGGAAGCCGTGTACATGGTAACCCTCCTCCACATTTATTCAGCAAACAGATTTGAAGCCACAGCGTAAAATTTGCATATGACAAAGACAATCAAATGTCATGAGTGCTGAAATGACACAGCGAGAGGTGTGACATTATTTCAACACTGTAATGTGCTTCATGCCGCAGATAAACAAACTTGAATATAATGTCAGCTAAACTGTTCCATTACTTGTCAGCGCGAAGACAAAAGAATGACATTACACATTTACCAGAAAAGGGATAAGTGAGAATTGTCGGTGTGGCAGGATGCCCAGTTTTTTTATGTTTTGCATGACTGATATCTAATTGTTTCTGTTTGGAAATGGAAGAAAACTCATTAGGAATCAGTTGACTGGAAATTCTCAAAGGAACATCATCGCAGGCATCTGATAACCTTAACATTTCTTTTCACAAAGGAGTTTATTCAAAATCCTCTTAACTTTCGGCTCTGCCACAGAGACAGCTGAAACAAAAGCCTGTGATTTCCCTCAGGTGTAATGATATTAGGAACACCTGATTATACCGTAGCAATTTGCATACAAAATGATATGATGCCACGGCTATAAGCATATTGCTTGATGCCACTGTTGTTGTAACCAGGTGTGTTGGTGTCTTCGTGTAAACATGTTCAGAGTAATATAGCAAAATTTGGAGTGAATGTCATGATTTGGTCCAGATTTTTAAATCCACAAACAATCATAAAAATAAAGACAAATACAGGCAGACAGATAGACAGACAGATAGATAGACAGATAGACTATTAAGTATTATCTGTGTGATTCTCTCTGCTGAGGCTTTTCTGACAGTCATCAGTCTGAGTTGGGAGGCGGTTTGTCCTCTGCCTGCTCCTCTACGTGTCCTGGTCACTCAGGGGAGCACTTCTCTGTAATGCTAGATGCATCCGTTGCATCTTCATCCCTCATTATTTTACCCCTCAAAGACCTTTGCTGGAAACAAGAGATGCTATAATCTGAAAGAAAAGGTTTAACTCTTTGAAGGATTGTGGCTCAGTTTAAGCTGTTACCCCAGTCACTTTAGCTGACTTGACCTAGAATCAAGTCATACAGAAAATATTCTCCAAACTGAAGCCCCTCTGAAATCTTTTAACAGAATAATCTTAGATATTCTTTTTGCAGAGCAAAAGTGCATATGAAATATGAACTTCTGAAATAAGGTCACACTAAAAGATTTGAGCTATGCTTCATGACATCTGACTTTTTTTTTTTAAGTCATATTTTGGTGTTGATAGTTGGTAGTATTTTGGAGGGCTGACAAGATGGTCTTAGAGGTAAAATGCTGTGCAAAGATCCATGCTTCTAAGATGAATAAGACAGTGAGTCTGAACCTTAGCTTTTGAGTTCTTATTATAGTTCCATCTGCCTTACTGATGTCATTCTTAGTTTCCATCTTACTCCAGTTTTCACATTGCCTAGATTTAGTGCCAAAATGAGGGGAAAAAAGTTATCTTCTGTACTTACTGAGTTGTTGGACCTACTCTAACACACATACTTAATTATTAAGAGCTTTAAAGCTACTTATATAAAAGCTTTTAATGTGCCATGAAAAATTCATGTCAATGTATTCAAATTGACCAGTAACATTACATACATACAGCTAATTAAATAAATCTGTCTGATTACAACACTAGCAGCCAAACTGAGTTGTGCAATACTCTGTACTTCAGCTCCTGATATAATGCTCGACTTTTCACAGCCGTAGCCTGTCTGTCTTTCCCCAGAGGGTTTCACCCCTCTATGTAATGATAGATTGCCATTTCTATTTAATTTTAGAGGTCAGACTACAGAGCAAGTAAAAGGATTGTGAGTGGCAGCATGTGGGTGGGTGTTAAATACAGAGTGTACATTTTGACAGTTTAACTCACATTTAATACTATGAAATTATTTGAACTGATAAACTAGAATTAATGATGTGTCTTTCCCCGTTCTCCAATGCATGAAAGTAATGCAACAGATAAATGAACCAGCAAACTTTTGTCCCAAGCTCAGATAAATATTAGTATGTCATAATACAGTTAAACGGTTTTGCTTACATTGTAGCGGTGTAACAATTCTTCATATCCATGGTTTGGTTCAGACCTCAAGTTTTTTGAGGGTTAAGGGACCGCAAATTTGAGACCAACCCGCGACCAGAGACCGTGAATGTTTGTATCGTAGTTTTGGTCTCGGTTTCAGAACCAGAACCCCTGTTAGTTATGTAACAGGGGTGTTTTTAATTAGAATTTATTGTCACAGTTATGGAGGAAATCTCTAAGACAAATGGCAACATCAAAGTCTATCCAGCATCACAGTGGGAGATGTTCTAATTACAATAATATTACCTGAAATATTTCAGTATGAAAAGGGGATTATGCTTTCATTTCTTGGGCTAGCAAACATGACTCATCTCATCTCCGAATAGCAATCTGTATTTAAATCCTCTGTGACATTCAAAAAGCAAAACATTGGAGAGCACAGTGAGCAAATGGGTCAAATTTGTCAGCTATGTGTTAGCACCATTATCTAGATAATATATAAGAGCAGAAAACTAAATTACCAATGCATGCTTCAGTGTGGTGCTGCAGAAAGGCAGCAGCCAGTTAAAGACTGAGTCTGGGCTGTTAGATCAGACACCTACATGTCTGTCAAATGGAAACCCAATGAATGATTACTTTGTGAGGTAAAACCAATGGTGCATTAAATAAATGGTGCTGTTAAAGGTGACATTGGAATTAGCTCTAATCTAATTTGACAAGAGACAACAGCTGCTGGTGCTCAAATCGATCCCTTTAATTGCTTTAGAGAGATAAAGAACATACATATTTTTCTTTAAAATGTCTACATCAGACTTGAAGGTACTTATAAAATATAATATAAAGTGCTCCAAAATGCTGATAAAACTGGAGCACAGAATGTCAACCAGCCACCTGGACTAGAAGAATAATGAACACACAACAAATTATTTCTACTCTGCAATCAATGCATATTATTTTTTCCACTGAAAATTAAACTAAATCTTGATAAAGCAGTGGAAAACGGGGCTTAATATAATCAGATGCAGATCGCCCAAGGCTGTATGCTGCAGTTTTGGTATCACTCTCTTTTGTGTAGAACTGCTGTTGTGGGATGAAGACAGGCAGTCTGTGGGAGGAAGTCAGCGACGAGGAAGAAATGCAGTCATTATTAATTGTCAGAGCTCATTGTGGCAACCGATTCCTCGGCGTAGTCGAGGTTTCGCAAGTGGGAGGCTGGTAATGGAGTTGCCCATCTCACTCTAGCTGACTGGCTGCAGCCTGACTAACAGGGTGATGCTGGGCTCTACAATCAAACAGCATTTTGTTCCCTTGGGCTGGAGGCAGGGACGGGTGTCAGCCTGCCTCTCCCTTAGCATCACATTATCCCCTATTGATATGCTACAAGTACACAGACCTTTTTTTACGTCCATTCTCACTAAAACTTTTAGAATACAGCAGAATATAAAGCATTTTATAGCCTGAACGTGACAACGGTAACACAGATGTTATAAATGAAGTTCAAGGCCGCTTCTAATTTGTTTTTCCCTGGGGCATAACTACGGTCTGAAGGGAGGGGTGACATCATTTTAGAGGGCAGGTGAGAGGTGGAGGTCCCTCCAGCCATTTACAACTATTTTTTACACAACCTTACATGCCTCAGAGTAGGCAAACGGCCTAGGTGATATATGCTATGCTGACTACATTTGTTGATGTGGATAGATGTCATGGTTCCATAACTAGATGTTAGCTAACCACCTATCAATTCCAATGATACAGTTAAATAGCTAGGCTAGCAAGCCAGTTAGTCTAATGCGCAAACTATCATGGAAATTTGAAAACATGGTCTACACAAAATAACCAACCAATGCACACTTTCTATAAATAACATTTTTATATTGCTTTGAACATCTTTCCACATATAGATATGAAGGAATGTTTTTCATAGAAATCTTAAGAATGAACATTATTTGTTCTGTTGATGAATACATTTTTTTAAGTGTGCACATGGGGAAGAAGGGACAAAAATTGGAGAGAACAAAAGAGCAGTTTTCAAAGCTGGAGGGGACATGTCTACCCATCTCTAGTCAAACTTACTGTAACATTAAGACCTAGGGACATAAAGGTATAAATAAAGTAATTACAATAGATGGTGCCGATCATCACTACAAACTCGGTCCATTTATGCTGCAGAATTCCCATCCATTTCAAAATACTCACATTATGCAGAATACTGATTAGCTAGATGTCAGGGGAATAAATAAGTAATAACTACAGGAAACAGGTGGTTTTCTCTTCCTGACTGAACAGGAATACTTTGGTCATCTGCCCTGGACGGCGCGAACATTCAGGCTGCTGTGGTTGGCTTCTGAGCTTAGTTCCGCTAGGCCCAGGGTCAAGGTACCAGAGCGGCGTAATTACATCTGGCTCCCACTCCCACAACAGGATTAGGTGAATTGTGGCTAAGAGGCCTCTATAATTGCCCCTGATTACCAGTTGCCAGTGCAGTGTAAAGAGAGGTCAGCTGGTCTGCTGTTCAGACACCCTTTTGGCCCATAATCCCTCAACACCCCATGTCTGCACTGGCCCCTCTCCTGCTACACTGACCGGAGAGAGCAATGCGAATCATTACTGTCTGTTATTGTCTGACACATTATTGTTATTTTCCCCCCTGCTTCAATGGAAACAGCACAGAAAAAAAATGAAAAATCAGATGTCAAGACATTAGCCCCCATACATGGTGGTCTCTCTTTCTCTTTTCTTAATGGGGGGAAAGCAGAGCCATGGGTCCCTCATTATCTTTGGCTGAAAATGCGTGACCTTGTTTAGTACCACAAGAAAACATACATGGAAATGGCGCATTGTCTGGAAGCAAGTGCAAGTGCTTTGAAAAATTCCCTCAAGCCTCCTCAGTGTTTCCCCCCCCCCCAAAGTAGGAATTCCTCCCCTTCTTCCCAGCTTTTGTTTGCCTCTGAAAAGGAGCTCCTTGTACAGAAATAATTAGCTGTATTATGTCTACCGATATAGGCATCTCCCTTCTGAGGTGAAAATCCCTCTCTTATTTATCTAACTTGGTGAAGCTCCAATGCATCTCGAGTCATGTAAGCTTGTCAGCATAGTAAAGCGTACACAGTGGGCCGATTCAGTGTGGGTTTGAGGCAAGCTGTGATAATTCCATATTATTTCACTGGAGAAAAAGCAGCGTGTATGTGATCAAGTGTAGCAGAATATCATGGCAGACTGTCATGGTGCCATGCATAATTTGGAGTCAATGCATTAAACTGGTGAAGTGTAAAATATAGATACTGTAATTACCCTTTTTATTTTACTTTATTCTATTTTATAAGTCATTGTATCTATTTGTCTATTTTCTATTTTAATTACTGTTCTCCACTGCACATTTATCACTCTTTGAACTTCTAGTTTATTACAATGTTTTTCAATTCTTTTTAAATCTTGACACCATTGTAAATGAAGAAACCTCAGTGGTCTTTTGAGGTACAGCTTAATAAAGGTTGAGTGAAGACATGAATGACTCTGTGCTTGTTTATCTCTCTGCAGCCTTGTTTGTCTCTGCCTATCTGCCCTCTTCTGCCACTGTATGAATTTGATGGGTTTTTATCAGTTAGAGCTGGGCTATATATTGATATCTAGTCTCATATTGTCATATGAGCCTAGAGAATAGACTAGACAGCCAAAATTGTGATTTTGGATATTGTGATATGGCCTAAGTATTATATTTTTCTGGTTTTAAAGGCTGCATTACAGTAAAGGGATGCAATTTTCTGAGCTGTTCTATTATTTGCCTTTACCTGTTTGGTAATCATATCCACATTACTAATGACCAAAATCTTATGTGTAAATATCTTGTAAAAACACCAATGGTCATCCCTACAATATCGTCATATTATTGATATCAATGTATTTGTTAAAGATATAGTGATATTTGATTTTGTCCACATTGCCCAGCCCTAAGTATAGTTGTAGTACAGGTTGACACAATATGCAACTGAAAATTATTACACTGCTTCATTTAGCCGTGAATACATTTTCTTCTCTGTGTCATTTTTGAAGTGCAGCCAAAAAAGTCATTTGGAAAATGTCCTCTATTAGCACTAAGGTTGGGTTAATACTTGCAATCTCATAACATAACCCTTCGGCCACTCCTTGATGATTACTTTGTACCCTGGAAAACCACGTTAGCCGTATCTGGCTGCAGGGCTCTGACCCGGGCTTATAAAACATTTACGTGAGCGATGCCGTTTTAAACAGCACCAGTGGAGTATCACAACTTGTGCGTTACGTTTCATTGTTGGGCTTTGCCACCCCACCCCCTGAGCGCCCTGCCTTTTCAGATAAAGGATAATGTGAACGACCCTTTGTGACTGTTTGTTCTCCAATTTGTTCTGCCGTTTCTCTGGATCTTGAAAGGTGCCCTTGGCTTGAAGCGGCGCTGCCTCTCAAGCCCGCTGAACTGCTTAACTGGGTGAGAAATGAAGATTTATCTGCACATCTGTGAGGCGCTGTCGGTCCTCAGCTACGCCATGTATCTTAACTTCTCGTCACACACAGCACAGTGGAGGGTAACATGCCAAATAAAGAGCAACGACATATATGTTTAAAGTTTTAGTCAAGGCAAGAGTGAATGAATTTGAGAATAGTTCCAAACATATAAAGTCTAGCAATTTAACTTGTTCTGTTTTTATTCAGTCTATTTTATTTATTCAGGCTCAAGCCCCACACCATAGACCAAACTGCCACTCCACCTTCATTTCCTGCCAGGCCTCTACCCGGACTCTCCCTCATCTGACCTCTCACACAGTGAACCCCATGAATGGACAATAGTGCCCTTCAGTGGGGCCCCATGACCATAGCAAAGCCTGCAGCTGGAGCACATAGCAAGCCTGCCCTGGCCCGAGGGCATGCTAACAGCTGAGAAAGATCTCTGAACTGCCAAGGGGATTTTGGAAATGCTGGGTGAATCACAGATGTGAGGGCTAAAAAAGCGGCCTGTGCAATGCAAGACGCTCCAGCTTGGGCCTGTTTATTAGATGCCGAGGAGAAGCTGCCTCAAACAGGTGCTCCGGGGCTGGATGGTGGAGCTGGGGCCCGACCGCCAGAGAATGAACCCCTGAAAAGCCCCAGGCTATTTTTCATCAAACAAAGGAAGCAGGGGATTAGGGCAGTTACTATAAAATCCAGTGGATTTCTTGCAGGATGTCAAATATAATAGCACATACTATTATCCTTTGGAGCGAACGAATGAAAAAAATCTGTCAGTTGTGACCAAGGTGTATGCTACGATTCGGTTAACATAAATAAATAAAAAGTTATTGTGGTCTCCAGCTAAAAATTTCACACCAGATGAACCACGTAAAGAGTATGTATAGAATAAAGAACCAGGTTCCCTCATTCTGACATTTACACTGTCAATGTGAACTGAAGCATCGCCCCAAGTGTGCTGGCCTCGTGTCAGTCATCGTGACACAATGACAGTTATTTTCATGTTTTGTGGAAGCAAACTGTTGAATTTTGTGAGAGCCTGTGTGTCTGTGTTTGTTTGTATGCAGCAAGGAAATCTATGGTGGAGTGATGCTTTCGGATCTGTGGACAAAATCTATTTACAAAAGGCAAACAGAGGGAAAATATCCCCCTTTGTTATCTATATTAGTGCTATAAGCAGACCAAAATAAATTGATGCAAACGCCATATAATGCATGCTCCAGATTGCACATACCAAAATGATTGCATCCTTCTGTGCTGCCTGATACCGCGGCTTCCCACTTCTCACTTGTTGACTCTGTGTTTGCCTGAAAGTGTGCACAGTATTTTGGTTTGTTCTTCCTCTATAGTCTGTCTGCTTCCCACAGACGTGACAAATTTAATGCTGGTCATATGGACCTCTCTGATGGAATATTGACTTTTCCATTGCTTGTGTAATGAATGATCAATGTCTCTTAATGAACACTTATCTAACATACTGTCAGTATAACACGGCTTGACATCTTTGTATGCAATGATACTGGCATCAAAGCAATTACTGTTTGGTGATTAGGAATTTATTTTAGTGCCTTGTTCATTTCCCTCAAGGGCTTCTAATTAGATCAGAAAATCAATTATGACTAAACACACCAAACATGTCTTATCTTCACTTGCCAGGGAGTTATATGGTAGTTTGTGCCATGGGGCATGTGCAGGAAAAAATATATATGCAAATGAGGGGGGGGGAAAACTGTGTGGGAAGAAATCCATCAGTATACTCTTTAGACAAGATAAACATGATTAAAATTCTGCCATCATCATCACAAGGCTTCCTTCTCCTCCGGTCCTGTAATGATATGCTGTCCAAGAAGCCATTTAGCCCAGCCAGCCTGGCTACATGGTGAAGCTGTCCAAATCCTTCCAGGCACCCCTACCCTGCCTCTCCAAATGAGCTTTCATTAGCATAATGGTGTGTGCTGCTGCTTGGTGATTTCTTTTAATCAACCCCAGAGTCACTGGTAATTAGCAGCAGACTACTAATGGATTCTGTTGGACACTGTTGGCATTCCCCGATTCACCATCTGGTGATTTGATAGTAAGAGCAATAAGCTATCAATAGCGTTCTCAATAGACAAAGTTATTCAGCTCATGGGATTATAAACAGGTAATAGACATCATCAGCTCTCCTGTAGCGAAGACAGTGGATGGTCACCCCTGTCTGGCATTAAAACAATGTCATTCAGCACAGGTAGACTTCTTTACCAATCAAGTTTTAGCACTTTAGATTTAAGATTTGACATCAGCCTAATCTTCCCCTGCAGGAAAAGCAGCGTGCCTGAGCCAATTGCAGGAAATTGGCATTCTCTCCACTATTCTCATCTTTGACTGTGTCTCGCAGCTTTGTTTCTCCACAGGACATACAGTGATTGGAGTTCTGAAAGATAATAAGAGGAATAATATCCAGCAGTGCCGAGACGCACCGAGAGAGTCTCGGTGCTTCGGCAGAGAGGAAGAGGGGAAGGAAAAAAAAAAAAAAAGCTGTTAAAATTCATAGGACGAAAAAGGGGAATCAACTGCAGAATACATTACACAGCGTCAACTGTTCCAAGGACACCAAAGGTCAGACTGCTTGTCTGGCACAGTGTCTAGTCGTCAATGGCACTGGTGGGACCACATTGTACAAGAAAAATCGGGGATTAAAAGCTGCAGAATGGCAAGCGTCAAACCCATACACCCAATCTCTGATGGCTGTGTTGTTTCACTCCATCATTGTCCACATATATCTGTCCCCATACAGAATGTGTGGGCTTCTGTCTACGGCACAAGCCAAGCCTTCTGCACTCATTGCTGACCCATTTTTCCACTGCCGCCTTTCAAAATTGCCAGCCACGCAACGCCTCAATGATCCCCTTCACTTGGCTGCTCTGACCTTTGATAGAGAGAGAAGACTTAGCGATCATCTACCCTGCGGAGAGGGAGCTTGTCTTGAACCTAATCTGTCCTCAGGCTGTGATTGATGCTGCCCGTGGCTTACGGGAGGTTCAGCGCAGGCATGCTCTTTTCAAAAAGAATTTCGCCAGGATGTGTTACGGCAGGGCTGCAAATTACCAAAGTTGTTTAATCACGGATTGATTAGAACAATAGTTGCCCGGGAAACCAGACTACCACGCATTTAGCTCCCAGACATGCAACCTCCAAATCGCCATTCTTTGTCTTTTCTGTTTGCTTATGGCCCTACTGCTTCTGTGAAATATACACAGAATACTCACGCCTACGCATACATTACACACACAGCGCCCAAATACAAACAAAATAATTTAAACCCGCTGACTTTACTTTATTTTCTGCCTTTTTTCCCCCTCTATCACTCACCAACTCCCAAACTCTAAACACACTCACAGGTTTCTTAAACTCAGTGCCTTGAGATTTAAAGTAATGGCAACGCGCGATTAAATACATGCACAAGCCCCACCCAGCTGGCCTCACCCTCCTTTCGAGGGAGTCAGTATTTCAACAGAGGCTGGGAGGCTGGGTGTACATGTCTCTGAGCCACTCCCCGCAGCTGTGCACCTGGACCTGCTCCCATTCCAGCATGGCAGTGAACCCACACACCTGTTCACACCTGAGGCCTGCGCCTCCAGATCGCCACCACCTCTCCTGCCTTTGTTTCATCCATCAACTCGTAAGACTGACGTAAACTGGGGGAGCAGTGGTGTGAAAAAGAAAAAGAAAAAAAGAAAGCTTTTGTCATAGAGTCTGCAGCTAAGTTACAGCCAGCACTATTCATGTTTCATCAGAGTAATGTGAGGTATGTTACACTTGGTATTCCACGAACCAAACATTACATAAACCCCTCTTGATGTTTAGTTTGATTAGATATTTGCACCACTTTTCACACCTCAGTGTTATCTCACCCAGCCAGTTAAGCCAGCATCAAACATAACATGTTTGCCAGATAAATTCCACAGCTATGATTGATTCTTCTTCTTCTTTTTTCTTTTTTTTTTAAACTTAGAGAACAGTTCAGATTAGAAGAGAAGTTATGGCTTTGTCCATACCTTTCACAGTGAAAGCAACAGGTGTTATGTGATCTGTTGCAGCTGTGTGTCCTTCATCACATTACTGAACAGTATTTATATCTCTGCTCTGCTGGTTACTTTAAAAGCCTTGCAGCACAGATATGTGAACAAGTACAACAAGGACGGGCTGCAGTCAAAATGTAGAGTGCTTTTGCCGGTTTTAATAAATGCTGAACTGCATTTAAGAATTTACTCTGCTAGTTTAGTAGCTCTATAATGCATGACAAGATATGCAATAATTACTCCACAAACCAGGCAATTTTAGAGTGTGTTTATCCAAACAGCCCCACTGCACTGATAGAAGAATCACATTTGTCTTTGCTTACAAACATGGTAGCTAACTCAGGCATCTCAAACTGATTTCATAAAATCATTTAATTTTTGGTTTGGTGGACTGCTTCCCAGCAGCCCTACAAATCTGCCAGTATGAAAAAGCTTTTTTTTTGGTAGTGCAAAAAACAGACACTGAATTGTAATGCTTTAGCTTTTCTTGCGAAGATTAGGCTGGTAAAATAAGGAGGGCTTTGTTTTAGGTTTCTGTTTAGCCTTTGAAATCCCTCAGACCACCTGTCAGTCTCCCATATGTGTGACTGTGTCACTTCACAGAAACAGCACAAACACGATGTGCTAATGACTGGACTGCTCCAAACAGATCTGGGAGGTCTGGCCGTGCTTCCCCTGCCCCCATAGCAGGGCTCCCTCCACTCCCTGCTCTCCCTCTTGCCTGTTGACAGGTATCGTACCGTGCCATCTGTTGCTCTCTCACTGCTGTTCTAACCCAACAAATTCACTGGATTTAACAGGGAAGTCTGTGCATCTGTGAAGGCTGACCACCAGCATACGTAAACAGCCAAGAGCAAACAGTAACTTAAAGGAAAATGCCACCCTGATATTACTGCACTGCTAGGTATCATCTTTCTGTTGTGTTCAACCTGCCTGGTCTACTAATGCATAAATTGCAGGTTTTTTCAGTCTTTCAACAGCTGACAGTGAACTTGTTTATGTCAATTATATCAAATCTATTTGCTTTACAATTTACTAAGGGTGAATAAATGAATATCCTCTATCCAAAGATGGGCTAACTTTGGCTAATTACAGATTTAAACACAACATCCATGTTTTGCCAGAGAAATGCACGACATAACAACAAAACAGACCCAAGAATGCAAGGTGCATCACCATGAGCTGTTTTTAACAGCGCTATAGTCTTTAAGAGTGTTTTTTTCCCTTTAAATTCACCACATTTCCAGAAGAAAATACTGGCTCTCTTTCTGCATTGAGCTGAGTTTATTAGTGAGTAAAACAGTGTGCCTGACAAAGAAATAATGCCAACAGCACTAAAATGTCTCAACAATAAAGCATGTTTTCAATTTGAATGCCAGCCTTGCCTCTCATCTGGAAACGGATGTATCTTTCCAGTTAGGCATGAATCCCGTTGAGGTACCTCCAAAAAGAGGCCAATCTTCATTCTACTCAATCTCTTGGAATAATAAACTCTCACACTCCTCTCTATTTGTGTCTGACCAGTGTTCAGTATTAGCCAAGATTGTCACTAGTGAGAACCCAATTAGAGGTCCATTCCGGCTCAGACTGCCCCAAGGGCTTATTTTCTTCTCTGTGTTTTGGGGAAGTCAGTTGCCAAGCACTGCCATGTGCACTGAAATCATTAGCAACTCTCTGGCAAGTCACTCTCGGCTCCTAAATACTTTAATTCTTTATGGCTGTCTCTGAATTGATTAGTAGGTCATGTACAAATAACATGGGCTTGTTTATCTGAACAAGCATCCAGTGTGCTCATGCTGGTGTACAGGGCTCTGCTATGTACTCAGTCATAATCACAGCGATGATCTGTCTGATATTAGAGATCAAGGCAACTAAAGTATCTGCACTGTGTTCAATCTTTTTTTTTTTTTTCCTAGTGATGTTGCTAGATTTAAAGCACTACTGAGGCACAGGCTCTCAGCATTTGCATCCCTAAAAATCACGTTTAAATCTCCATATGTCAGTACAGATAGATAGATAGATAGATAGATGGATAGATAGATAGATAGATAGATAGATAGATAGATAAACATACTGCCATTAACTTGGAGTAACAGTATATCAGAAACAACATGTTGAGCATATGGTCAGCTTTGCTTGTTGAAAATGTTTGCTTGCCAGAAATAAATATCTCCACACAAAATGAACACTGATAAAATAAGCTTACCACCAGAAATGCCACATATAAAACACTGCATATAATAAAAATAATAAAAATAATAATGAAGGGAGACAGCTGAATATTGCAATCTCTTATGTCAGTGTCTATCAGAAAGCTGAAATAGAAAAGAAAAAGCTGAAATTCTGGGAGACCAAAGAGCCGATTCACACAGATAATCCTGAATATAGAAATCATGCTTTTTTGTTGTTAGCATTAAATAACCTTGCATGTCACATTTTGTGTGTTTGTGTGTGTGTGTGTGTGTGTGTGTACAAGTGTGTCTAATTTTAATGTTGTAAAATTTGAATTGCATCTGACTGCATATGATGAAAAAAGAACAGAGAAATAAAGTCATCCTCCTCCTCCTCATCATCAGACAGTCTACACTGTATGACACATACAGCCACTAGTCTAGCTTTTATTGCACGAGATACTTGGATAAAACTTTCAAAGAGACAGGATCCCTCGTACATTTCCATTTGAAAATTATACTCCATTTCCAAACCTGAATTTGACTTTGACTGATATTAATATGTGAAAATAATTATTCACAACAACATCACAATATATGAAATGGCTCTGAGGTCTAAAATGACATAAAATGCATATGTGCAGTGTAAATTCCAAACCTGTGCCTTTGTTCTTAGTTTCTCCTATCTTGATAAGTGACTGTGTTGAAATTTTCAGGACACTGACTTTACTGGAAGTGCTGCTAATACACCCACACAGGGCCAACACATTTTCCAATAGTTCAACCCAAAAACAATACACACCTTTTTAGTACAATGACATTCACATTGCAGCAGGGCCTGTCTGCATCCAATTTCCAATTACCAACTGCCTGAAGCTTTCTTTTAAGTATTGGATGTTAGTTTATGAGCTGTGCAGCTCAAGTACTCTGATACTTTGTTCAGTGCAAATCAAATGGTCTGTAAACACAACTATCAACCATTCACATCAAACTCCAAATGGCAACTATAAGCAGGGAAGTTCATCCACAAGCAATAGTACCAACTACCACACCTGAAATTATTGTTGCTACCAATATTCAACTGCCACAAATGAACAATGTGCAAGACAGAAAATCAGATCATGGAACACTGGCAATCAAGCAGCAATGCAGGACCAAATCTAGCAGATAGCTGCAGGTAGCCTGCTGCTAACACCAACAAACACAAACCCAACATCAAACATCTTCAAGGTACTGCACCACAGCTAGCAAGCAACAGCAGCAAACAACAACACAGCATTTTGCACAGTAAGAGCTAGCAAGCAACAGCAGCAAGCAACAGCAGCAAACAACAACACAGCATTTTGCACAGTAAAACAGCCCAGCACAAGCCAATAGAAAGCATAAACAGTAAAGTTACTCACCAAGTTGAAGTTCTGGTCCGCTGTTTATCAGAGAAATGAAGGTCGGAAGTTAGCTTGTCCATTCTTGACAAGTTAGCTTATCCAGAAAGTCTGGTGGGGCAACGGCTTGGCAAGTAGATTGTCTTTGATTATTCCTCTCCAGTTCATTCAAAGTAGCTATAATTTTCGTAACCAGTCCTCCTGAGAGTTTCACCACCCTTGCCTTCATGCTGGAAAATCTCCCGACTACTTTTCTTTATCCAGTCCATGATCCATTTTGATGTTAGCATTATTACGTCATACCGGAGAATTCTCTTTTTGCATGCAGGTTCGCTACCTAGTTAGGGCACTTTTTTAAGTTTCAAGACACAGAAACTTGTTTCAGCTTGGGTACTGATATCAGACATAGATGTTCTCCCCTTTCCGTACGTTTTAGAGCACCTTATTTATACTTTATGCTTTAGATTGTTAAAAAGATGGCTGACTCTGGGCTACTTAGCCAGATGTGATAAGTGATTGACAGGTGACATCATCAGACAAGTTTAAAAAAAAAAAAAAAAAAAAAAAAACCTGGAAAC